>JAAWXA010000050.1:1887894-1939319 GCA_038090715.1 Florisuga fusca
CCCAGCCCCTTCCCCAAACCTTTTCCTCAGACCCCTTCCCCAAAACCCCTTTCCCAGACCCTTCCCCAAATTCCCCAAAGCGCCGTCTCCAAACCCCTTCCCCAAAACAAGCTCCTTCCCCACAACCCCTTCCCCAAACCCCTTTCCCTGTCCCCAAAACCCTTTCCCCAAAGTGCCATCCCCTAAACCCTTTTCCCACAACTCCTTCCCCAAATCCCTTTCCAAATTGCCTTCCCCAGAATGAATGCCTTTCCCAAAATCTCTTCCCCAAAACCCCATTGCAAACAAAAAAAAAAAAAAAAAAAAAAAAAAAAAAAAAATTCCTTCCTTAAACCCTTTCCCAAAATGCCATCCCCTAATCCTTTATTTTGCAGAAGGTATTTGGGAAACAGGTTTGGGAAAAGGGTTGAGATACTGTCCTTTCCAAATTGCCTTCCCCAGAGTGAGTGCCTTTCCCAAAATCTCTTCCCCAAAACCCCATTGCAAACAAGACAAAAAAAAAACCCAAAAAAAACAACAAAAGAAAACCCAATCAAAAAACCCACAAAAAAACCCTTTTCCCAAAACTCATTCCCCAAAGCGCCGTCCCTAAAACCCCTTTCCCAAACCCCTTCCCTGAATTCCCCAAAGCGCCGTCTCCAAAACCTCTTTCCCAAAACCCCTTCCCCAAAGTGCCATCCCCTAAACCCTTTTCCCCACACCCCTTTCCAAATTGCCTTCCCCAGAATGAATACCTTTCCCAAAACCTCTTCCCCAGATTTCCTTCCCCAAATCCCCTTCCAAACAAGACAAAAAAAAAAAAAAAAAAAAAAAAGCAAGCAAAAACTAAAGACCAAAAAGGAAAAAATTCAAAGAGAAAAAAAGAGGAAAAAGACCTCATTTAAAAAAAAGGGGGAAAAACACCAAAAAAAGCAAAATAAAAAGGAAAAAAACCCCAAACCCAAGACATCTAAGTGCAGGAGATGGAGAGATGCAGTTCAGAAGGACCCAGGAGCTGAGCCCCAGGCCTGAGCTGACTCAGCAGCAGCTGAGCCCCCCTCCCCTACTGTAAGTCTCTTTTTTTTTCAAAAAAAAAAAGAGGTTTTTTTTCCACTTAAATTTTGGGGATTCAGCCCAGCTGCAAATCTGTAAAGGAACCCGATTGATCCTGCTGGTGCTGCAGCAGGAGGTGTAAATGAGATGCACTCCTTGTTTTCCTCCTTAAAAAGCTCCATAAAGCAGAGCAGGCTGAATATTGCTTATTCTGTGATGGAGACTGTAAAAAAAAAATTAAAAAAAAAAAAAAATCATAAATCCCGTTACGTGCTCATAAATCTCAGCAAATCAGGCCAAGAGCAGCTCTTAGCCCTGAGGTGACCTTCCTCTCTTTTCCCTCTCCCTCAGGTGGGGATGGGAAAGCCAGGAGAGCTCTGCCTAAAGCCTCTCTCCCACTCTCCATGCACTTTGAGGCCTTTCCTTGGGTTTTGTTTTTTTTTTTTATTAAAAAAAATGCAATTCCAAAGCTGCACTTTGCAGACTCCCCCCGTCCAGCTCAGCAAGGACCCAACCATCCTTGGAGCACCTCAAGGCACTGGGGTCATGGACCCTCCCACCAATAAACAAAATCATTTAAATTATCTTTACTCATGAGAAGCCAGTGGGGTTGTGCCTTACTGTTTTGGGGTAAAAAGCTTGTATTTAAAAGAGGGATTTTCTGTATGTGTCTGCCACAGACTGAGAGTCACTTTCAGTGTCTTTTCCTTTCCTTGACTTCATAGTGTGAATTTAAAGCAGCCATGAGGGTGGTTTCTTTGATTTATTCACTTAACCTCTAGCTGAATAAATCTTTGTTGTTTTATCCCTGTCCTGTTTTTCACTGTTAAACGGCTCTGTACATCCCCTGAGCTTTCTGGCAAAAGCTCTAGATCTTTACAACTTCATCTTACATGGTGAGCCTGTAAAAATCTGAGCTGAATTTTCCCTGGTTTCACAGATTCCATTATTTATTTCGCTGGTCCATCCTCTCCAGGTCTTTGTGCACAGGAATAAAGTCCTCTCTCTGATTGTAGCAGGGACCTGAGAGCTTCTTTCTTTCTGCTTTCCCTTTCCCTTCTAGAAAGGCTTTAAAATAGGATGGAAACACCACCAACCAAACATTTTCCATTGGGATTTTGTGCCAGTTTTTCATCCAAACAATATTCTCTGCAGGGAGGTTCTGTGGGCTCTGTAGCAGCACAGGTTTGGGTTGGACACTTTGGGCTGGGCCTGTGGTGGTGGGAGCAGACTGAGGATTTACCCTATTAGACATGGAGGTTTTAAGGAGCATTCTTGAGCATCTCTTGCTGTTATTACTAAACTCTCTATTTTTCGGCTTCCAAACTGTATACAACTTGAGCAGGAAGCCTTTCATATTTTTATCATAAAAATCCCAAACTGGTTTGGGTTGGAAGGGATCTTAAAGTCCAGTTCCAACCCCTTTCCATGGGCAGGGACACCTCCCAGCAGCCCCATCCAACCTGACCTGAGACACTGCCAGGGATGGGGCAGCCACAGCTTCTCTGGGAAACCTGGGAAAGGTGAATAATTTTTTTCCCTATTTATGTCCCTAAAGCTTCTGCTGTAACTTCTGCCAAAGGGATCAAATCCACTTTCTGGAGAACTGGCTCACCCATTGTCAGGAGCCTGTGGCTGAGGAGTCCTTCAGAGGACAAGGGAAGCAAGTAGAAAAAGAGCATTTAAGGTAAAAATCAAAACCATCTGCCTAACAGCTGCAATTTTTCAGTATTTTAAAAAGTAGGAAAAGCCTTTAAAAAAAAAAAAGTATTTAGTCTCAGATTGTTCCTTTTTAAACAAACTGAGGGTCTGTTTCCAAAGGAATAAACAAGAATTTTGCCAGAGCTGGAGTCAGAGCTGGTGTTTTGGTTTCTAAACTCATGCCAGAGGTTATTATTTAAATATCAGGAACAATTTAGCTTTCTCTTCATGGCAGTGCATTTCTTGAAAAGCCTGACTCTCAAAGTACAGAATTCCTTTTTCCTCCCTCTTTTTACCCTCAGCAATTATTCATATTATGCACATTACCATTGCTTTCTTCTCCTTTTGCTTTTGCAGACCTCTCCCTAAAGAATTTTGCTGTAACACAACTTTTTACTGTTTTTCTTTTTAAATTAACAAAGGATTATTTGAACCTAACGATGAGGCACTTGATGCTGGGATCAGTGTCAGAGATTTTCATGGCTGCCACTGAATTTTAATTCCATGATCATAAATCCCTCACTGCATACCTAAAAAATTGCAATATAAGTAGTAATATAACCAGAAGTTGATTGGACTGGTCAGATAAATCTTGGAGGGCTTTACATTTTGGGAAGTCTCTTAATTCAGTAAAACTTGCTTGGAACTGAGTAAATTTGTACCAAATCAGGTCTTGCCTTTTGTATTAAAAAAAAAAACAAACCAACAAACCACAACAAAACCTGTTTTAAATCAAACTGCATATTTTTTGCTGGTTTTTCTTTAGCAGAACCATGCTCTGTGAGGTGGTTAATTAATTTCTCTGGCATCACTGGGGTGTTTAGTGTCCTTAACAGCTTTCCATCTTAGCAGGCAGAAGATCACCAAACCATTAGGGATGTTTTCCATGGGTTTGGCCACGATTTCAGGTACAAAATAACAAAGGTTTGATCACAATAGCAGGAGAAACATGAGGTGTGGAGGGCTTGGAGAAGCAGAAGGCAGCTGAAGGGATCCATCAAGCTAAAACAGCATGGAAGGACTTTTTCCACCCATGGATACACTTTGCAGGCTAACAAAAAATCTCTTTGCAGAAGTGATTGGTACTTTTTTGGGCTGCATTCTGTCCTTAGGGCCTGAGAGCCTCTTAAAGTCAGGAAAAATATTCTGTGAAGTCATTGAAAAGTCCTAGGCAAGCTATTTCAAGCCCAAATCACTGATACCTCCCGGCCAGTTCATGTCTCCTGTTCAGCTTTTCATTATCCTTTACCCTTTCTCTCCTCTCTCTTTGTCCACTTTTTAATTAAGAATTTTCTCCTCTGACACCCTGGCTCATCCTTTCCCTAGCAGAGCAGGAACTCAGCTGGTGGCAACGGGGACTCCATCCTTCAGACTCCTTTGTGCTCCTAGGAATGTGAAATGAGGCCACAAACTTTTTTTTTCCCTACCCCTGCTGGCATTAAATCACTTTTAGGAGATATTTGATATTACCCTGATGCACAGTAGTCACCATTAAAAAATCATTTACCACCAACACCTAAAACTTCTCAGCACCTCTTAGATGAAGAGGAGGAAATAATTGCAGGGTCTTGGGGTCCATGGTGGTGTAACTCATGGAAAAAAAATGACATTTTCATGGCAGGGATCATCATTGCAGAGAGGACAAAAATAAAACCAGGAAAGGTCTATGGCTGTCATGTAATGGTGTCAGGAATTTCCTCTCTCCAGAAGGTTTGGTTAAGAATTTCACTGAAGAAAAATAAAAGAGGTTTGGACTAATAGCAAGAGAGAAAACCAACCAACCAACCAAAACCCTCACAATTCATTAGTGGGTTGTACTAATTATCACTTATTAATCATTTGTGCCTGCCCAGGCACATGTTTCCTGCTTCAGATTCTTACAGATCCAAAGTCTGCTTTACACTTTGTGTCCATTCCTTGGGGCACAGTGCAAACAATTAAAACCCCCTTTTACTAAAAAAAAAAACAAAAAAAAAAAAAAACAAAACAAATCCTTCTCCCTTTAATCTGTTCTGTTAAAAAACCCCAAAGAAACAAGAAAACAAAACTTACCCAATTTTTTTGAGGAATCTGAAATAGAAGAATGGAGCTTGTTGGGTGCTTTTCCATGGAGATAAGTAACACCAGGATCAATCAGGTGCTGGAGGAGAGACCAGAGAAAGAGATGCTGACAGTCCAAATCACTGACACCTCCTGGGCAACCCCTGTTTCCTGTGCAGCTTTGCATTATCCTTTACCCTTTCTCTCACCTTTTCCCCCTTTTTAATTTATAATTTCCTTTCTCTTTTGAAACCATTAAAACTCTCCTGGAAGAGACCCTGACCAATGTGAATTGCCCCTTCTTTGAGAATAAATGATTTTAATCTTAGAATAATTCTGGTTGGCAGAGGCACCTGGATGTTATTTTGTTATTCTGCTGGGAGAGAAAATTGGGGGAGACATTTTCTCATAGAATTATAGAATCAGAGAATGGGTGAGGTTGGAAGGGAGCTCAGAAATCATCTCCCTGCCATGGGCAGGGACACCTCTCATCCAGACAAGGATGCTCCAAGCCTCATCCAACCTGGCCTTGAACACCTCCAGGGAGGGGGCAGCCACAGCTTCTCTGGGCAATCTGTTCCAGAGTCTCAGCACCTCCTGCTGAAGAACTTCTTCCTCAGAGCCAGGCTGAACCTCTTCTCCTTCACTTTAAATCCATTTCCCTTTGAAATGAACGTATTATTTGCCAAGAAACAGCAACAACTGAGGTACTTAGCTAATTAGACGTTTCTGTCTTCTGCTTTTGACATTTACATCAACTTGAAATTTTGCAGACTTGGATTACTGAAAGAATTTTAAATGAATGCTGTAGTGATTAGGCAGTGCAGAGGAATACTAATGCATTTCCAACTGGGTTACTGCTCTAATGAATAGAACAGCTCGGGGTTTTAAAGTGGACTAATTAGCAATTAAAGAGTCTCAAGTGAAATTTATTTATATATGTGTTTAAAAAAAAAAAAAAAAAAAGCCTGGTGCTTGGTTTTCCACCCTCCCTTCCCACCAGGGATTTTCTTCCTTTCAAGTATCCACTGGGATAGCCAGATCCTTCCACAACCCCTTTTCCTGATGAATGTATATCCTAAATCACAGCATTTCAACAATTCACTGCTTTCTGGCCACGTCTAGATAATCACTTTGCTGGCTACTCAACCCTCAAATTTGGATCTTTGTAGCCAAGTAACACACCTTCACTGTGGCCTTTTGAAGCAAGTTTACCATTTTCCTTTGCATTTGCAGGATAATGAACACCTTTTTTTTTTTTTCCCCATTATTTTTCTTCAGTTGCAATAGAGCAGAAAGGAGGAGGAGTGATCCTGCCTCTGGAGCAAAACGTCTCTGACAGGTGAAAATTGCTGCGTCCCACAGGGGGATTAGCACAGCATTAACTTCCTTGTCAAATACAAATGTCAGGTTAATTTTGTCCCTGCCTTGTTCTGCAGAAAGCATCAGCTTTTATTCTGAGATCACTAGAGAAGTTCTTCTGGGCATATTTTAATTACAGTGGAGCTGTCTTTCCGTGGATCCTGGAGTGTGCATGAGGCTCCTTTAAATACACATCTTCTATTAATTGTATTTATTCTCTTTAAGGCTTGAAAGGCCCACAGGGATCAGCTCCTGGACAAAGTGTTTGGAAAACACAAGCCAAATAATTTCACCAAAGAGTGATTTCACCAAGCCTGGGAGTAGCTAACAATAAAACTGCTCAATAAAACAGAGTAATCACACGATGAAGTTTGTTTTTCTTTTCCACACCGAGAGGCTGAGGTTTAAGTTGTGGTGGGTAGAGATTTAGCTGAAATAAAGTACCAGTTTGTTTTTCAGAAGCGTGGGAGAGATTTAGCTGAAATCCACAGTTTTTGCCTGTGGTAGGAAAGAAGTGAGAGTGTGTAAATCCTAAAAAAAAAATCAACTTAGTGCCACTTGGGCTGATTCACCCTCATCCCCTTTCACTCCCACCTGACATTTCTTTGACATTTCTCCCCAGAACTCACTTTGCTGTTTGATTTCTGACCTGCTCCAGCCACAGTTCAATCAGCACTTTCCCACGTGCAGTTCCTTCCAAGTTTTTTTAGCAAGCTCCAAAAGAGCAAGAAATTTCAGGAAGTTTGACACTTCAGCAGTGCATTAATCTACTGAATTATTTACTCCCCGAGACGACTGGTGCTCAGCACAATTTGCTGAGGGACATTCATTTCAATTAATCATTTCTAATCAAAACACTTTGGCTTCAAGCGGAAGGAATCAATATGGTCAAATCCACCACCTCTTTGGTGCTTGGCCACTAGTAGCTCCATGCTTTTTGGTGCAGCGTGCTCAGCACTTCCCAGGAGGGACTCAGCATCCTCTAGGATTGGACCCACCAGAGCTTACTTCTTGAGAAATGGAGTTACAAGCAAAATAACCTGAAAAAAGGTTTTCAGAATAAGTTTATGTTAAGATTATTCAGGGGAAAAAAGCCTTAAGGGTGGCAAGGATGATGCTGGCAAGGATGCATTTCAAAAAATCAACCAAAACCCAAATCAACCAAAAAAATCAACCAAACCCAAAAGGGAGACACTCAAAACTTGGACAGAGGTGGCAAATTCCCTAATTATGACCTAGAGAAGTCTAAGTTCTTGCATTCCCTTCTTGGCTTTAGCCTCCTCCCAGGCATCCCAGAATTTCAGTGCAGGGTTAAGCAGTGTTTGTAGAATTTTTTTGGGAGGCATTCCAGACCAGATGTGACACACAGTGACAGCTTCTGAGCTGCTATCAAGGTGCAGCAGGGCTGGTGGGTCCCTCAGGTGGTTGTGAGGGGGGGGAAGAACCAGAAGCAAGGTCCAAGGCATCCGTGGGCCGTGGGTTTTCTGATGGGCATGTCAGAAATTTTTACAAAACAAAATTAGAAAGGAAAAAAATAAGTAAAATTTTAATTTTTTTTTTTTTTTTTAAAGCACAGGGAAACACTTTTCCTGACAAATTAATTTCAGTAATGACCAGGACATTTTCAAGAAAGAAATTCTGCTCATCTCAGCAGTTTAATTATTCAAGCTGCTTTCCTCCCTTACCTATCAGCATCTGTCATTTACTTCTTCCCATTACACTCTTATGTTTTAATTAATGTATTTCACTTTGGTTCTATTTTGTCTCTCTCCAAGAACAGGGGCTGTAAAGTTAGAAACTAACAGAAATGGAATGCTTCCTCTTGCCTTGCATCCTTGCACCGTGTGTTGAAGATAAATACATCCAGGATATTAAAAATTGATTAATTCTGTCTTACAAAGTAACCAGAATAGGTTTTTTCCTTAAAATGAAGGGAAAATAATTTACAGCTTGGAGTTTGTGTATTACAATGATTCGTGTGAAATCAACTGTGGGCCATTTGACTTGTCAGATCCATGGAAATGAAGATAAATGATGAAAAGATTAACTGCAAAAAAGTCCTGCCTGTTCTCTGAAATACTGGGCAGGTATTATTAGCAGAGTTACTCAGTGGGGACACATCAGTTCATGAAAATATTCTGGATGTCCAGCAGCTCCCGTGAGCAAACTAAAATTAAGGGTATCTGAGCAGTGTGTGCTGAGATGGGAGAATGCAGAAATACATGGAGAAAAACCTCTGGGGAAGGGAAAAAGTCTCACACAGGGTTGGGAATGTCCCCCCAAAGTTCCACCTTGGTGTGAAATGTCTTTTTCAACCAAAATTATTGGATGTTTCTATGATTTCCACACAGCTCCAGGTGCTTGGGCATTTCCCCCTGGGCTGGTTGCTTGCACTGCTAGAGGAGAGCATTTTTCTCTTTCTCTCCTTCATTTTCTTTCCCCTGGCACTCTTTGGCTCCAGGTTGCTTTATCTCTAGGTTTGCTTTTGCAACACAGTTTAAACCCAATCATTTTCCTGCTATTGCTTGGGTTTGGAATCCTTGAGTAAAGATTACATTGTGGTTTAACATTTGTCAGAACTCATAAATAGTCTCAAAGAGGGATGTGGACTTGGAGAATAATAATAGTGGTCTCCAGAGATGATTATAATAATCAGTTCATTATGCCTTCTTACCACAACTGGCTGCTATTATCATTATTAATACCATTATCCTTTTCCAATCTTTTTTTTTTTTTTTTTTTTATCCCTGTGCCCTCCACTATTAGTGCCTGGCATCATCTTGGGGATCACGGCTGTGTCTAAATCCTATCAATTCTTTCTGCTTAACACCTCCCAGCTTTTCCTTCAAACCATCTGCACCCTACTTATTTTATTTGACACCCATTCTGAACAGTATCCCAAGGAAAATTTGCCCTCTCCATCATCTCAGTCGTATCCCAACTCTTGGATTTATCCTTCTGGGAAGCAGGGGAGAGGACCAGGCTTGTATTTGCAGATCCATTGATGGTCAGCCCAAATGTATCCCTCACTGAGGTTGGAATTATCAGAGGAGGGGGATGTTATTTCAACTGGAAGCTCATTCTGGCAGAAGATGAAACGGATATAAAACGGATGAGACTGGAAATGAGATGGTTGATAACCACCCAAGGTGTAAAGTTGTGGGACGAGCCTTCAAACTCATTAATGGGGGGAAAACCATTTTATTCTGGAGGTGGTTGTTTTTACCAAAGCAATTCAGGGAGAGCTTTCCTAGAGACACAAAACTCAGCTTGTGGGCTGCATCGTTTGGCAGCTTTGCTGGCATCTTTCTGTAAAGATCCAGTTGCTGTCTGTGCATCATTTTAGTGTTTTTATAGGGCTTGGTGTCCTGCAGCAGCTGGGCAGCAGATTTTTTTTCCCTATAGATCTTCTTTGAGCCATGAAATGGGGAGGAGGAGAGGAGGGAAATGTTTTAGTGGAGAGAGGTACCAGCTAGAGGTAGAAGGTACACCAGGGTGCCCCAGAGATCCTCGTGGTAGTATCCCTGGTGTTAATAATGTAGGGGTGATTTACTTGGTTGGGAAACCAACAGTTCTGTTGGAGATCAGGAAGGGAAGGCTTGGAAATCACAGCCCAGGTTTTCCTGGCTGGAACTCAGGGCATGGCCCATACCCAAAGCTCCTTGAGGGTGTTTTCTTGCAGAAGTTCCCTGCTATGCCAGGAAATCATTCCCATTTCTTTGACCAATCATTTCCATTGATCATTCTTCCTCTGGCAAATTGCAACCCTGCCTGCCTGGCTGGGGGGGTTGTTAGGTGTTTTTTTTCCCTTTTGCTATAGATAATTGATACAAACATTGCTTTTCACCCTGAAGGCTGCCAGACATTAAAAAAAAAATAAAAAAAAATAAAAGGGCCCAGAGAGGTGATGAAATCTCCAACCTTGGTTATATCCAAAGCTGTTTTTCCTAAGCAACCTGGTTAACTTTCAAGCAACTTTCAAACATTTCAAGATCAGATGCTCCTCAGAGGTCCTTCCAACCTCAAATATTCTGTAGAGCTGCAGAATAGGTGACCCAGTGGTGGCTGGAAATGTTTGACATGGAGAAAACCCCCTGAACCACCTGAGATTTGCTGGGAAATCTCCAATCCTGAACTTGCACATCCCCTGGTCCCTTCACCCTCTATTCCTGGACACCTCCTGTTCATTGAGATCTCCTTTCCTAGTCTTTAAATGCAGGAGCAAAACTTTTCAAAGGAGAGCTTGAAAAATGAAAGCAACAAGGATCAGATGGCAAATAACCTGCTTATCAGAAGTGTTTGTCCTGAGATTCTCAACAAGAAGAAAATTCTTCCATGAATAGCAAAGAAGGTTTTACTATTCAGCAAAGAGATGAAGTCCCACACTTCTGCTTAATAAAATATTTGGACATTGAATTTAAACTGTAATGCCTCGGGGTACTTATTTATTTTTCTAAATTTTGATCAGTTCTGCCTCTTAAGAGATAATTTATAGGCCTTGACCAGGCATTTCTGCGTGATGAAAAGTGGTGTGTGAGATCAAAACCTGAATATATTTCTCTGCCTTGTTCAACTTTTCCCCTAAGCCTCCTTGATGGCTCTGACTGGAGGAATTAAGATGCACTCTTACACCTGAACAGATTGATGGTGACAAGGTAACGTGGGTTTGATTGCAACTCCATACCAGCTGCCTTATTTTAGAGCAAGATTTTCAAGAAATCTGAAAAGTTAGGATCCTAAAAATCCACCAGACTTTATAATATCTTGAAAATCTCAGCCTTAAAACATTGTTTCTACACCTTTAAAGCAGAGCCTCTGCAGTTTGTTAAATAACTGAAGAACAAACTTGTTCCTAGTTTCAGAACCAAGGTTTTAATTGGGATTTATAAAAGAGAGGACTTGGCAAACACCTGGCTTTGCCAGCTTTCTGTCTCCTCTTGTCTCCAGAGCAGGAGGACATCCTGCTCCCTAATGATGAATGTCATCAACAAAATCATCTTCCTCTAGAACCTCCAGAAAATGGCCTGAAAGTCACTGAAAATAAAAAGATCTTTCTCCTCTGCTTGGCCTGAAATAATAACTAAGAAATCAGAAAGTGAATCAGCAAAGTGACCAGCACTTGGAATCCACCTTGGAATTCCTGCCTCCCCCCCTCACAGGGGTTTATGTGAGAATATGAGTCAGGTGAGTCAGATCAGGACATCGTGAATCCTCCTGAAATCCCTTCACCCTGCTCATTCTCTGATACCTTCCAGTCCCTCAAGGTGCTAGAGGAGAGCTGGAGGACTCCTCACTTTTCCATGGAGTGGGAATGGCTTCAAACTGCAGGAGAGGAGATTGAGATGCCTCTCCACAAAGTGCAAAGCTGCTGCTCAGTTCCTGACTTGTGCTCTCATACAAGATATTTTATATATTCAAAAGGCAGCTGGGATCACAGGAAACCAGCAGGTAAGAGACCCTCTGATGGCTCCTGAGTCAAGGTGAAACAACCACTCTTTTTCCATATTACTACTGGAATGGAACCAAGTTTAATTTTCAACAAGAAAAAAAAAAAAAAGCCTAATTTAGTCTTTTCAATATTTAATTTATGATCCCCCCTAACTTTTCTTACAGTTTCAGTTCTATTTCTCTTGGAATTTTTTATATTTCTTTGTTTTCTCCAGGAGAAATTGCCTTAGATCCCTGTGAGTTCAGAGTAAAGCCTCACTCTTGCATCTACACTAATTGCAAATTAAATTGGGGTCAGGTGAGGACCATAACTGAAAATTAAATCAGGGTCAGGTGGGGACCATTGCCTGCTTCCCTCCAAACTGCTGCACCAATTTCTGATTTTCCTTCCTCACCTGTGACTGCAGCAGACTGGGGAGCTCAAGCTGGCTGGGACAAAGTCAGGACACAGCTCCTGAGCTTGTGGGACAGCCACCAAGGTCCTCATGGGCCAGAATTTCTTCCTCCTTGGCTGCTCTCTGGGTTTGGGGACCCTGTTCAGCTCTCACCTCAGTCTGTAAGAGGCACTCTCAGCCCTCCCCTTTTTCTGGGATTTTTGGGCTGCATTTTGCTGTGCAGATCCTCAAGTCCCTTTCTCCTCTGCACAGAGAATAAACAAAAAATAATCAATACACTCACTTAAATTGAATGCTCTCTCAGCTGAGCCATGACAGCCACTTCAGTTACATTTAGAAGGAAAATATCAAATGTATTGTGAAGACAAAACACTTTTTCATTTTGTTTTTGTTCTTAGAGTTCCAGCCACCATCAGCTTGCCTGGTTCTAACTTCAGTTCAGAGACAGCTGGAGGAGGCATGAGGACCTCCTGATAAAATGCAACCTTTTGAATGCCTGGAATTATTTGCTTATTTTTATATAATCCCCATCTCTCTGGGGATTTGATTGCCTCAGCTTCTTTCTCCTCTATCAAAAGTGGCTTCACTCTTCCTGCCTGCAAAAGGGGGAAGAGGTGCTGACCATGCTCCTGAGTCTTTTGGCAGGGATTTACAGAGGGAAAGGTCTCACCATGATTCTGCACTGGAGTAGACACCTGGTGACAGGGGTATGTAAAAGAAAAAAAGATGTTTGACAAACTTATTTGATACAAAAAGGTTATTTTAAAAGATATTTTTATTGTTAATCTATTACCCCAAGTGCTGCTCCTATCCCTAAATATTAATCTCAAGTTGCTCAAGTATTTCATTTCTACCTCTCTTTAGCCATAGAGGAATTCACTGCTGAGCTCTTTCTGCCTGATCAAGCCCTTTCAACACAGAATCTTATAAGCAAGTCCCTTGTTTGTCCTGCAAGCAAAATGAAGCTCTTGTGCCTTCAGTGGTAATGGGATGGTTGCATGGCACATCTGATGGAGGGCAGTCTCTCTAACATGTGTCTTTTAAAAAAAAAAAAAAAAAAAAAAGGAAAAAAATTGAGAATATTCCTTCATTTTGATAGTGAAAATTGAGTTCTAGCAAGTGACAAAAATCTGTGATTACTCTGTTGCTCAGACCCTATTCCAAATTCTCCGAGCTAAGAAGAAGAAGAAAAAAATCTGTCTAGTTTGATAAGGGAATAAAAAGATCCTAACCTGATGAATAACTAAATGAACCCAACTGAACTACACCAGCTTAAAATTCCTGGAGTTTAGTCAAGAGGCTGCATAGAAAAAGGCAAGATTTTGGTTTTGCTCTTTACTAAAAAATGAGATGGAGAGGCAAAATGAGAGAGAATTCTTTTTTGTTACCACTCCTGACTAATACAAGCTTAAGGTGTTGGGAACTGAGACCAACTTCAGTGAGAAGTGCCCCTTGGGACACCCCTTTAAAGGGAATTTTACTCTCTGATAGTTTTTTTAATAGAGAAATAATGGGGTTTTTTTCTGATAGATCATTTTTAGCACTTCCTATGGAGAGCCTCATCTGAAATGCTTCTGATAAATGAGTTGTACCTTGGGTGACCTTTTCTACCAATATATGACCAGTGACTGGATTAATCATCATTTCTATGCAAGGAGAGACCATAGCTGGCTGGCTCTAGAATTATATCCAAGTAAATGGCCAGACTGGACCCAAATGATAGCCACATCCATATATAAGATAGGAAAAATCATAAATCCACTGGGGATACCTTCAAGGAAGCTGAACCCTGCAATAATCAAGCTGCAATAAACCAGTAATTACTCTGCTTGGCACTCCTCAGAGAGAGGGAGAAGCCTTGGCTGCAAGAACAGGTAAAACCAAAATAGATCAGTTGCTAAGTAGTTGTCAAGCTCTGAGCCTGAAGTCACAACTCCCTGAAATTCCAAGTAGGAGAAAGGAAGCTGTTTGTCTGGGGCTGCTCCTTGCCACTTTCCTCCTGAAAATGAGGAGGAAAAGAAAAAATCTGGGACCTGACTTCCAGGCAGACAGAAAGAACAGATACAAAGACAAATAATAATTTTTTATATATATATATGTATATATCATAGTAATTTATTTTCAGCAGTGCATGCTTTATGATAAAATATCTTTGAAATTTATCCATTCTTTTGAAGGGGATGATCATCTTTTAAGCAGAACAGTTTGTTGTTAGACCTGCTACAGCTTTTTCTGATGACAGGTAAAGTTATTTGAAGGTTTAGAATTACTAGAGGAAAAGAGTTTGCTAACTTCTTGCTCCCCCCTCCTCCAATAAATCAGAGCCTAAAAGAAATAACCTCTACCTCTCCTTCCCCAGACTTTGTAGGGTGCCTCTCCTTGGCTTTCCCACTTCTGTGGAAGACTTTGAAATCAGAAACTCCTGAATATCATGGAAACCCGGGCTGTGTTTTTGGGGGAATTCTGATTTCTCCTCATTCTTTAAATCCCAGCTTCAACTCCTGAAGAGGATTTGACCCAGGGATAGTGTCAGGCAGAAATAGGAGCAAACCCCCTGCATTTTGGGTTTTCATACCTCTCATTTCAGTTGTTTTCTGCACATTTTAACACATACCATGCTCAATTATTAAAAACAAAACCCCAAACCAAGTTTTTCTGAGCTGATATTAGAAACTTTTCAGCCAAGATAACCACCTGAAACCTCATTTCACACCATAAAATACTCTGGCCCTTGGGCTACTACTCATGCTGGTGAATTCAGGGTCTCAGCAGGATTCTAGGTAAAGCATTATTCTGGGATAAAGAGCAAATTAGGAGTAAGAAAAGAGTTGGAAAATAAGTCAGAAATTCTAATTAACCCTGTCAGTTCTGAGTCTTGGTTTACATTCATCCCATTCCTGGCAGGATCCCTCCCTGGGTCACCCAGGATCATTATTGCCTCAGTCCAGATGATAAAATCCTGGAAAACTGAGTGTAAATCCCTTTGCTTTCCCAGTTTTTTCATTTTTCCTGTGTGTTACTTTTGTCCAGCTGGGAAAAAAACAGCTTTCTCTTTGCTTTCTTTTCTTGAAGGCAGCAGGAGATGACCTTTAGACTTCCCTGCCCCTCAAATTATTCCATAATTTTATGATAGAAACATTTCTTGAATCTTACCTCCCAGGGCATCCCAGATTTCCTCCTGGAGCTGCCATCGCCTTCAGCAGAAGGTATAGAAGGGATAACAAACTCCCTAAATCCTCCTAAATGAAACCAATCAAGCAGGAGGTGCTTAAATTGCTGTGAGCACCTGGGACAGCTTCAAATTCCCTGAGTGGGCACAGCTGGGACCTCCACCTGTGGTTCCTCCCCCTGGAGAAACTCTGTTGGGGTCTGTTACAAGCCACAGCTGAGATAAATTTAATAAAATTAAGCTAGGCATCCCAACTCCAGGAGGTGCTGCCTCTTTTCCAGTCTACCAGAATCTTCTCCAGGAGGACTGGCAGAAGGTAGGGAACTCACACCTTGTTTTCCAGGGATTTTTATTTTTATTTTTATTTTTTTGGGGGGAAGATTGCATGGATTTGGGGATATTGGAGAAAGAGAAAACACTTGGCTTGGAAGGCTCTTGGGTTTTGTGATCACTCCCACAGCTTTGTGCTGCTTTCATATCTCCCTTGCTGTGGCTGACACAGCTGCCAGTTCAACAATGAGAATATTAAAATATAAAATATAGAAATATAAAATAATAATAATAATTTCATATCCTGTTACGGATGGTATCAACATGAGTGTAGGAAAAAAAAAATCAGGATCTTCTTTTGCTTTTCATCTGCTGAACTGGGGAAAGGTTTGTGGTGACATTTTTTTTCTACTTGCTACTTTTCAGCCTTGTTTCCCCCCCCCAGTTTAAACCCAAGCCTGGCTGCTTTTTTTTTTCCCCAAGGTTGCAAAAAGTGTGTCCCGGGTTTCCCTCTCTTTCATTTTTTTTTTCCAAGTGAGATTTTTTTTCTCTGCCAGGCTGGGGATGTGCTGAGGAGGGGAGGGCTCAGCACTCACACTAACATTTAGTTTCTCCTTCCCCAGCTTTCTGGCACAAGCTGTGGCTTGAAGTTAAAATTGAAATTCATCTGAATTAAAACATTCCAGTGACTGTGGGCTGATCAGAGCTGCAGGAAAAAGGCTGGGATTTTCCTGTTTTTTTGTTTTTTGGTTTTTTTTTTCCCATCGATTCAGGGTGAGCAGAGTTGGTGGGGGAACATGAGCTTCCAAAACGGGGAGGTTTAGGGTGAAACTTGGGGACAATTCCTCCCTGGAAAGGGATGTCAGGGCCTGGCCTAGGTTGTCCAAGGAATTGCTGGAGTCCCCATCCCTGGAGGGGTCTCAAATCCCTGGGAATGTGGTGCTGAGGGCCAGGGGGCAGTGCTGGGTTAAGAGTTGGATTTGATGAGCTTCAAGATTTTTTCCAACCGAACAGGTTCTGTGATTATTAGGTATTTCTTGCTGGGTGATAACTACAAACTAAAGAACTAATTTTTTCCATCACCTTTTCCAAGGTGTTTTTTTTTCTCCCTGACTTAAAACACTTTCCCCAAACCTTCAAGTTTTTTCCCACGACTCTGTAAAAGGAGCCTGGAAAATTTCCCTTTTTATTACTGATCAAACCCTCCCTTCATCCCAGCTCCAAAATACTGAAGAAATCAGCTGCCAGGGCTCTTCCCTGCCTACAGCTCAGCTCCTGCTGTGCACACCTTGACTGGACCAAAAAAAAAAGAAAAAAGAAAAAAGAAAAAAAAAAAAAAAAAAAAAAAAAAAAAAAATGGAGATGATGTTTTTTAATTTTTTTAATTTTGTTCTTTTTTCCCCAGCCCAATCTGGAAAAAGAAGGAAGGGAGGTTGGGAAACACTGTCAGCCTTCCCTTTGCCTCCACTTCTGTCCAAGTTTTGGTGGCATTTTCAGACAAAATGTCAGCTCCAGCCTTGTCACCTCTGTCACCAACAGAGATGGTTAAGTCAGGTCCTGCTTGTCAAGACTTGGAAATTCTCTTGCTCTTTGGAGTCCTGAATTGGGCTGACTTCTGGGCAGGCTGCAGAAGACACTTTTTGATAGATTTTTTTGGCAGGCAAATAGGGGGAAAGGAAATGCTTGGGGGAGAGAGTGGTTTGGCAGTGTGTGCTGGTGCTGGAGTGCTCCCTGGGATAGAGGATTCTGGCTATGGAAGCAATTTTGGCCTGGAATCCCAAGGAGGATTGGTTTTGATTTTTTTTTTTTTTCCCCCCCCAAATAAAGAGATTAAATAGATTATTAAATGTAGTTTATTAAGTTGGACCATCCATAGAACAGAGAGATTCAGATGGAGATAAATGGTGACAGTGGTGACACCTCTTCCCTGGAGGATCTTGGAGCACTTTTTACTTGTATAAATAGAGTTTTATTAAAATAGTTTATTAAAATATTTATTGTATAAATAGAGTTGGACTGAGGTGGTATATTTTATTTTTTTTTCCTTTTCTCTTTAGACCTATGGAACCATTATTCCCAGTTGGCCAGAGCTGAGCACTGTGGATTTCTGGCCAGCCTGGAGATGCTGCTGAGTTGGTAAGACACTAGTTGTCCAGAGAGGTGGGAGATGCCTCATCCCTGAAAATATTCCAGGTAAATTTAGACCTCAGCAACCTCATTTAGTTACAGAGATCCCTGCAACCTCATCCCTTGCAGATTTCCCTTGGGGAGGTTGGACTCCATGGCCTTGAAAGGTCCTTCCAGCCCCAAACCATGTTGTGATTCTGTAAAATATGCTGTAAAAAAAAAAAAAAAAATTAAAATACAGATGCAGAGAGACCCGTGAGGAATTGTGGCTTCCAGAAGAATTTTTGGGAAGTTGTAACTGCCAGGCAGGAGGTGCTCAGAAAGAAAATGTCTCTGCTTGATGGCAACAAGTTGGTGACAGAGAAAGGATGCTCCAGAGGAGCAGGGAGTGACTTTTGCAAGAGGAACAGGAAAAGGTGGCATTTTGAAATCTCACCTGCTCTTTAGGCTCAAATTGGAGGTGGTTTCTAGGAAAAAAAAAACCTCTAAAATTTTATTTTAAGATGTGGCTGGGGAGAAAGCAGTAAAATTTGCATGGCAAGCCTCCCACATGAATATTTTGCAAGCAGATGGATTACTGACACATTAAATGGTTGCTAAAATTCAATTTTCTTTAATCTGCAATTTATTTGAATATGACCAGAAGAGGCTGAGGTGACTCTGTCTTGGGGCTGTGTTATGGGGATTCTGGTTAAAAGATGGGAATAATTTTTTTTTGCTGTGGGGGTGGCCAAATATTGGGGGACACCAGGACTTTTCCCAGGGGAAAGCAGCAGTGCAGGGCATTATATAGGGCATGAAAACTCCCTTCTCCACTGCATCTTCTAGGAGGGGATCTTACAGACCCTTACACATTCCCTTCTATTACTCTGCTGCTTATTTTTGACTCTTATGCCCAGTTTAAGGTTAAGGTTTAGCTGAGAAGTCTTCAAGCAGCTTATTCAATTTAAACTTAATAATTATAAATCCCAGAACTGAGACTCCAATCAATGTGATGGCAGCAGAAGCAGCTAAAAAAGAATAAAATCAGGTTTCTGGTGTTTGGATAAGTTGGGCACAAAAGGGGCTTTATTTAAATAGCCTAAGTTGCAGTAAAATTTAAATATTTAGCCTTAACTAGAATTCCAATGGCCAAGAATTCTTCCAGCCCAGAAATCAATGCTCTTTTCACACTCTCTAAAGAGGGAAGCCAATATGCTTAATGGGAATTAAGCAGCCAGACCAGCTCCTTGCTGGTGACTGAGTGTAGGGACAGGGGAGTCAGTGGAGGTTTTGGTTTTGTGCAGAATTCAACTCTTTTCCAGATAATTCCAGGTTGGATGGGTTGAAGTCCTTGCTTGGACCAGGTGGATTTTAAAGGTCTCTTCCAACCCAAACCACTCCATGAGCCTATCATTAGTAAAAGTCATGAAAATAATAATAATTTGATAATAAACAGCTTAATAATAAAAATGAATCAAGTTATTAATAATGACATTTTAATTACAACTCTAGGAATGCAGTTCTTAGGTAAAAAACTATTTTCCCCTGGTTTCTCAGTGAAATAAAGTGCCAAAGAGCAATCAGTGATGCTTTTTTGGGAAGGTGGAAGCTTGATGAGCTAAAAACTCCTCCTAAACTTACCCAGAACTTGTCTGGTCTGATTACCAGATGAAAGATTCAGTAACTCAAAGAATTTCCAACCAAATCAGGTCCCCATTTAATCAGGTAAGGGTGAGGTGAGGAGAGGAAATTTGTGCTTGGCTCCTGCCAACACTTCTCCTCTCCAAATCAATAGATGGATTCCTGGAGTTGGTGGGTGGGGGGTTGGCTTCCTTCCCAGGTTTTTTTTTTTAGCCTGTTGCTGCTTTGCCAAGTGTTATTGGCTTCCATGCCACCTCTTTCACCCTCTTTTCTCATGTGAAAATAATAATAATGATCATAATAATAATAATAATGATTATAATATTCATTAATAATGATAATAATGAATAACTAAGTGGCCCAATCCCAGGGATGGATAATGGAAATTACCTTGGTTAAGAGAAATCCATCATTGGTTAAAATGCACTAAAAGTGACACTCAGGGGTGTGGAAGCACCTGTGGTCCTCATGGGCTTGAAAAAAATCCATCTGGGCAGGATGCTGAGCCATCTTATCAACACTTGGCCAGGAAAGGTTGGACCTTTGGATCCTTGAGGTCCCTTCCAACCTTTTATTCTGGGATCAGTGCTGGGAATTTGCTGAAAGAGAGCTGTGTGCTTTTATCTGGAGGGACAGAGGATGCACTGGAGGAGGATGCTGCTCAGCAAGCCACGTGCCAAGGGGCTTTGGGTTCAATTGTTTCTTGGAAGAAACAAGCAGGCAGGAATTTAGCAAAGGTGAAGCAAAAAACCCAAAAAATCCTTAAAAAACCCACCCCATTTCCATATACACAATGTATTGAAATAATTATTGCTAACTTACCATTATACTGGGTGCTCTTCATCCTCCTCCTGGCTGGGCCCATGAGGCTTATGATGGAAATTAAAAAAAAACCAAAACCAACCTGTAAATGACCTAAATTACAGGACGACCAAGGGCCAGAAAATGATGAAGAGAGCTGTTCTGTTGATTAATGGGGAAGAAAAGGATGCTTGGCACAAGCACATAGGTCAGGTGATGGGCAGAAAAGATAGAGGGGTGGTTCATGAGAACCACATTTCATTAATTAGAAAAAAGAAATCAGGATTTAGATCCTCGGAGTAAAAAAGGAAAAAAAAAAGGGAAAAAAAACAGCTAAAAAAAGGGAATGGGAAATCTAGCTGCTTCTCATCAGTGAAAAGTGCTCAAGAGAAATATCTAAAGAGGTGGTAAAGGGATCGTGTTGGCTTGGAATGGAATAAAAAAAATATCCCAAGTAAGACTGAGTTGTTAACATCAATTTCTGGGACCTTCAGATGTGACAAAGGGGCAATTAGAGCTTTACACCTCACTGAACAAAATTCCAGCCTTGGGTAGGAAGGTGGTGCAGCCCCAAACAGCAGGGAAATTGTGCCATAAAGCCCAAAATTTCATGTGGTTTTGTGTTTGTTTTTTTTTTCTTTAAAGGTCTGCAAGCATCCTTGAATATGCCTCTCTGCTTCCTTACTGTGCCCTCAGCTCCTCACTGCTCTGAAGTTAAAGAGGTATTGATCACCTGAGTGAAAGGGAGGGGTTGGAGAGACTGAGTTCAGTCACCAAAGAAGTGGAAAAAAAAAAAATAAATCTAGTCTGGCTGCCTGTTACCTCTGAGAAGTGGTTACAGAAAGGGATAAACCAAAATATTCCATATGGAATGAATATTCCATGAATCAAAATATTCCCTATGGCTCCACCTCCTTGGAGGAGGGGAAAAAAAAAAAAAAATAAGTTTTGACAATATGCAAATCAAAAGTTTTTCTTTCTCATTCTGCTTTTTGATTTGGACTTTGGTGACTGAACTGAGCAAAAAAAAATGGAATTTTGTGTTGATTTCACTGTGGAATCTGATTTTCATTCTTTGGCTGCAGTGCTATGTTGCAATTGACCTCCTGACAGCCTTATTTCAGTTTTGGGCAGAAACCAGAGGTTATTTCTGTGGAACCAGGATTATTTGGTACTCAGGTCCATTTGAAACACTCTCTAATCCCTTTTTAACAACCCAGAAGTGCACAAGGATGGGTTTCTGACCAGATGAACATTTCTCTCTGTCCTTGAACAAGAAGCTCAGAGCTGTAAAATTCTACCAATTTGGACATTTCTTAGTGACTTATCTCATGCAATTTTCTATTCATTTTACTGCTCAGCATGTGGCTCCAAAGCTGATCTGTAATTCATATGAAGAGGTTGAGTACTTAGCTCTCTGATTTGGATTCTTTTCTGTGTCCAGCTGTCTGAAAAAAAAAAAAAAAAGGTTAAAAATGCAATGCTGCCAATCTAGCACCTTTTTTTGTAGACAAAGAAAATTTCTGCAGCCTACAACCAGCTGGGGAGTTACTGACCACTGGGATGGAGGAGCTGCTTTTGAAAACTTCCATTTTCTAGGGTCCTGTCTGCAGTGTGGGAGTGTTTTCCCAATACTGGGACAACCTCCACTTGATTTTCTTCTGCTTTATTTTTTTATTTTCTGACTGGAAACATGCTGACTCTTGATTTATGGACCTGACTTTAGAGGGATCTTCCTGCCCACTCACTCTATTAAATACACTCCCTATTGCCTGTTGTGTTCCTGACACCAAGCCCCAGGAAAAAAATAAAGAAAAATACAAATTTCCCCAGTGCTTGCAACTCTTGGTTGGAAAAAAAATAAAGTCCTCCTCAGTGCCCAAAAGGACATCAGCCCAGCAAGGTTTTGGGAGAAACTGAGAGCTGGACAGCAGGAATTTATAATGCTGGAGCTACTCCAGGGATGCAGAAAATCTCTTTTTTTGGTGTTTTTTTTTTTCATATGTATTTGATTTGTTTCCCTGGCCCAGCAAATGCCTCCTCACAGTGGCTATTCCAGGAGCCTGTGGAGCAGGTGACAATTTATAGGATTCCTTCACCCAGCTGTAAAGTTGTTATATATCTAGATTGCTCTTACATGTAATCAAACTTTTTTTTTTAAACATCAGGAGACTTCAGCAACAGAGACTTTTTTTTTTTTTCCTTAAGAAACAAACCTTATTCTCTCTGCTCCCTTCTGCAAGAAATCATGTCTACTCCAATTCCTAGGAAAATCTGCTCTGCCCATTTCACATTGCTTGGGAGTGGGGCAGGGTTTTAAAGAAAAAAAAAAAAACTTGAGGAAGAAAGCAGATGTATTTGTTCAGCTGTTTGGAACAAAACAAACTTCTCCAGGCTGATGAAAATGTTCAGCTTTTTAAAAGGATTTATCTGCTTTGTCCAATTAAAATATAGTCATAAACTGGCAGTTTAAGGCAACTGATGCCTTATTCTCATGCACATTTAATTTTCATTTTAGTTGAACAGGCAGAACAGTTTTGTGAACTTGTTTTAAAGCCATAATTGCCTCTACCTATATTACCAGAATTATTTAAATCAAGCATTGAAACACAAACCCCTTCCATAATGAGTATACACAAAATCTTTTTTTTTTTTAAAGAGGACTTGAGAGTTTGGGAAAAGAGGAAAGCTGGTCCCAAATTAACCTACTGAGTCAAATAAAGAAATAAAAATCAATTAATTGGAACTTGCCTGGAGGCAGCTTTCTCCTGGGGGTGTGATTCCCAGAGCCAGCTGGGAAAGGAACATGAGCTGCTCCTGAATGTTCTCTCTGCTGTGGGACATGAGAGAAATATCTGTTTGCCTGGGAATATCAGCATGATTTTTTTTTCCCCTTAAAACAATCTTTTTATTCTGGCCAGGCTGAAAAAAAAAAAAAAAAGAAAAAATAATAAATAAAAAAATAAATAAAATCCTTTTTACTCAGAAAGCATCTCTTCAACCTCTGAACTAGTAGGTAGTAGAGCTTGAAAAGAAATACTCATTTATATTGACTGAATAATTTTAGGGATTTCTTACTCAACTTCAGGGGGTTTCTTGGTCACTTTTGGGTCTGATTTATGGCCAGAGAGAAAAATCTAAGTGCTTCAGCAGAAATATTGCTCTTAACAAGGACAATTCTTCTAATTTTACCTCTTTTCTCTAGTTCTGACTCTCTCTTCAAAAATGAGGTGGTCCAAAGCTGCAGTAACAAAAGCCATTTAGATAAATAAACTGCTATGAGGTGCTCTAATTGAATTCAAAGTCCACTGAAATATTTTAGAGGACATTCAAGCATTCTTTTTCTGGTTCTTCAGTCCTGAAAGTATACTCTGGTGTAGCTAAGCTCTTTCTCAAGTGTAATCCTGGACCCAAAGAAGAAAAAAAAAAATTTAAAAATCACTTTTTAAAGCTGCATTGAAAAAATTACATTCCTATTGCTGAGAGTCTGGATTTGGCTATTAAATATTTGAAACTTCAGTTTAAAAAAAATCATGACTGTAGAGAAAGATGTTCTAGACTGTTAATTTGCCTTTTTTTTTTCCAAAAGGGGGGACAAAAATAGATTGCATTAGCTGGTTCAGAGCACAAAACATCTTAGAAAAGAATACATAAACCCTCCTGAACTCTGTGTGTGGGGGGAAATCCCAAGAAATAAAACTTTATAGAAAATCTCATCCCTCTCCAAGGCTTTTTCCCTGAATTCCTCAAGCAGACAGGAGGGACAGTGCTGCCTCCCTTTCTTTTAAGGATGGCAGGTGATGGAGTGCTAAAAGCCTTTCTAAGTGGTTTTCTAGTCATCCCCTCCTTCTTCTTCATCTCCAAGGCCATGACCCTGCCATGGAAGGAAATGAGATTTGTTTGACATGATTTGTTCCTATAAAAAAACCCCAAAACCAACTCACCTCAGTGATGGCTGTCTCCTTGTTTTCTCTCCTAAATGTTTGGCAAAATGCTCTAACCCCAGTGGTACAGCATCTTAGCAAACAAGCCAGGGGTTCTGAGGTCAGAAAGCATCAAGAAAGAAGAAAAAACTAAAAGAAAACATGAAAAAAAACCCAAACAAAACAACCCAAAACCCTGGGCAGCCCAGAGGATGCTCAGCCCAGCACATGTGATTTTTCCCCTGCTTTTCCCAGCTTCACAAGCAACTTGCTCCTCACCAGAAGGTTTGATTTGACAAAATAATTTTTTTTTTCCTTGTCACTGAAGTGGCAGCACTGAAGGAATTAACCCTGCTACATCAACTTCCCCACCAGGTTGCTCCAGAGCCACCCCTGCCCTTCCTTCCTCTGCAGAACCTGTCAGAAGCTTAAATACAAATCCATCTTGCTTCACCTCATAGCTGGGATTTGGGGCAGGCTGGATTCCTGCTGGAGACCAGACCTGAGCAGCTCTGGTGGCAATGATGGATGATTTCTTCTTGTTAGTAAATATTTTCATTATTTTAACCCTCCCTGCAGCTTTTCACAGTGTCAGCCATCCCACATCATCACCTCCCCCTTGTGAGAGTGCCAGAAAAACTCTCGGATTTGCTGCTGCTCTTCCACCAAGTCCAAAAATTCCTCTGCCAGGGACACCCTCCAAGAACAGGGATAGGAAAATGGTGAAAAATGCTGGAAATATCAGCAGGATGTCTCAGCTCTGAAGGTCACCCTGTTCAACCCTCTCCTTTGGAGCTTGAACCCAAAAAAGGAGATTAAAAATGACCTTCTACCCAGCAAGTAGGATGTTCTGATATGGGGAGATGGTACAAACTGGGTCAGTTCAGGCCCAGAACCACCCTAAAAATGTGGAAAAATTGCCAGGGAAATGTCTTACATACCTTTTCCACCTCTTCCCTGAATTCCATGGGATGTTCCACCTAGCAGTCATTCAGAAACCAATCTGTGACATGAAAAAATCAACTTTGGGGGCCTTGGCAGTGCTGGATCCATGGTTGGACTTGATGATCCTAAGGGGCTTTTCCAACCCAATTGTGATTCCCTGGAATGAAATGTCAGCACTTCCTCCAGCGGGTGCTTCACTGGGTATCTGGAGCGTGCAAAATCTCATTTTTTATCTTCAAATTGCACCTTGATCTGGCTCCAAGGTACCAAAATATCTACTGAGGTTCCTGCTTGAACCTTTTTTTTTTTTTTCCTGAGGGTTGATGCAATCTCAGGGATAATTTTCAGCAGGAATAAATGACCACTGCAAACCTCATTGATTTCCAAGCAGAAAATGCCTTTCCTTGACCTCCCTGCCACCATCCCAGTGCTAGCTAGCACCCTCAGTTTAAAATAAAATCTGACCAGCACTTCATCTTCCATTAAAAAAAGTTCCTTACCTTTTATTCCCTCTTGAGGAGATGAGGCAATGACCCAGCAGGAGATATCCAGGTGCTGCCATGAGGAGGAAGGTGTAGAATTGTCCTTTGCCTTCAAAAAAATTCACCTGAAAGAAATAGACTCCTGAAAATTGGCCTCAGCTTGGGGCTGCAGCCAACTTTTCCATCCCTCTTTGCCAAGCCTTTTCCCATCTCCCAAATGGCAGCTGTTGCCCCAAAAAAATGGGCCAGGAAATTGCTGGTGAAACTTTTTGCTGCTTATATCCACAAATGGAGCTTTCAAGGAAGAGAAGAGCAGCAGCAGGTCAGGGAGCTTCAGGGGATTCTTGCTTTGAAAAATACATCCTAGGGAGAATCCATAATGGAAGGGAAGGATAGAGAAAGTTCACAAGTTTCAGGAAAAAAAAAAAAAAAAAAAGATTTATCTGACAATATAGTAGATGGCTGCAGTTGAGTTCCCCTGGTGCTTTTACTCATTTATCATTTCAGTGCCATAGCTCTTGCCTTCTCCAAACATTCCAGTCAATCAGCTCTTCTGGATATCCAGGATACCAGCCCCTTGGCCAAGGCATTTGTTTCAGATAATCATTTCCAAGTTGCCAGAGGGATAAATATTGGGAGCAATCCAAACATCACACCTCAAGCTGGAGCTCAGGACACGGATGGAGCAGGTCCAGAGGAAGTCCATGAAGTTGGAAAACCTCTCCTGGGAAACCAGGATGAGGGAGTTCAGCCTGGAAAAAGCTGAAGAAAAAACAAGGAGCAGAGAAAGCAGCAGCCAGCATCTGGAATTGGCACCAAAGAGGAAAGAGTCAGCTGTGATGGGATATTTTTTGGGCAGAAAAGTCTGGGAAGATGCTCCTGGACTTCTCTGCCTTCTAGGTCTGGCTCAAGAGATTTTAGCCAAGGCATTTTTAGATTTCTTTTGATTATTTGAAATATTCTGTATTCTCATCCAAGTATTATCACTTAGGATATTTATCTAAAATATCCTAGATCCTGTAGATATTTAGAAAGCCTCCAGGGCAGGTTATTCCCTTGCAGTTATTCCCTCTCTGATGCAGCATCACACTTGGACTCTGCAGGGTGATTCCTTTGCTCTCATTTCCCTAAATGCAACCAGTTGAGAGATTTCCTCTGCCCCCCCAAAAAAAATTAAAAAATCTGCATTTAAACACAAGGTCTGCCTGCTGGCACTCCCTCCCTTTATCCCCATATTTTTTGCAGCAGCCATTAAAAAAATTAGATTTTTTTTTTTTTTTTTTGATGGGGAATTTGTAGAGTTTGAAGCTGCTGCTGTAATTCCAGCAGGTTGTATTAATTAGGGAATTTATGGCTTTCAAGCCAGATGAGGAAGCCAATCAATACTCCTCCAGAAATGGGGTGGGTAACCATGCCAACACAACTTGCATGCAAGACTGGAGGGCAGGTTGGTTTTTAAAACATTGAAAGGCAAGGTAATTAAGTCTGATCCTGACAAGACCTCCAGACAAATGAGAAAGCACTGCAAGTCGTGTGGAAATCTTTGCAATAAAGAAACAAAGCTAAAGCTGCAAATAAAATTAAATCAGTGGATAATGTGGTTAAAAAAAAAAACAAAAAAACCCAAAACAAAACACACATTCCATCCCTCATGCAGCCAGCAGGAAAGTTTCCTTTCTTCCATATTGGGGTGAACATTGATCTTCCTTTTCTTGCAGAGACATTTGGATTTTCTAAGGATTTTTTCCTGCCCAATGGGTTTGATGGTTGGATGGACAGCTAAGGTCTTTGTCAGGAAAATAACAGCCAGGTTAAAAGCTCCAAAGCATGATCCAGTAGATGAAGACCCAATTTCTTGAGAGAGCTGCTCTGTTTTATCACAGAATCACCCGAGACACTGCCAGGGATGGGGCAGCCACAGCTTCTCTGGGAAACCTGGCACAGGGGCTCAGCACCCTCACATTCAACAATTTCTTCCCAACATCTCAGTCCCCACTTTTCCAGCTTGAAACCATTCCCCTCCCCTTGTCCCATCACTCAGTGCCTTTGTCCAAAACCTCTCCCCAGCTTTTGGACTTCATACCAAAAACATCACTGAAGTTAAAAAAAAAAAAGGCACAAAAATTTTCAAACTTCATAACTGACCCCTTTCTGCTTGGCCTTCCAGTGTTGCCATCAAGTCACTGAGCTTATTTTCCTGCCAGTCCTTTTCTTCCCTCTGGGCATCAGGAAACTCTGGTCCTCTCAACCCCCCATGCCTCCAGGTGGCTTTTTCTGATAAGGTTTCTCATGCTTGGCCTTGGAATTGCCTGCTCAGAGGAAAATTTCAATAGTTCTTTTGAAATATAATCTGAGAAATGAATCTAAAATAAATGAATCTAAAATAAATGAATCTAATAAATGAACGTGGGCACATCTAACTTTGTTCTGAGTTGTTCCAAGCACAGTCTTGATTTTTGTCCTTCTCTCTCCCACTCACAGGTGGTTGAGCTGAAATTCTCACCTATTTTTCTTTGCTTTGGAGATCACTGCTCCCATTTCAGCCCTGCAAGCTTCTGTTTCTCATCATCTCCCAGTCTAAGGGAGAGAGATTGTCCCTCCTCCATCCCTGGCATCATTTACCTCCTAAAACCAAGACACCTCTGCAGGGAATAGTTCAGCTCTAAGCCCAGTCTCTTATTTCTTGATTTAGAAGAGGAGTTTGCTCTTTGTTTCCCTCCATGATGAGCAGAACATGGGATAACCCACAGATATCACTTGGTCCTGAGATGGGAGAGTTGATGTCCTTTCTAAAAAGCCAGGAAACATTTTTAATTATTCTTCTTTTAAAATTTCCCAACAGCTTCCCCATAAAAATCCCAGAAAGGAGAAAGCTCAGCTACCTTCCAGCTAAAGCCTGAAAAACATGGAAAAGGAACTAGAACAAGCTGGTCAAGGAAAGGGCTGTTAGGATTCTGCATTTCTGGTCACATTTCTACATCTAGCTTTTATTTTGAACAGCCTGGCTAGATGAGTGCACGGAAAGAGTAGTTCTAGTTGGGTTTCCACTTGTTAAAGAAATCATGAGGAATTTCCTGAGTGGTGGGGAAGGTTTCTACACCAGAAACTGGTGTAGAGCTGTGCCTGTTCCCTGCCTCTTCGTTCCCTTGGTTGTGTTCAGGAGGGGTTTCTGTTCTCTTGGATCCCTCACAAGACCTGATTTTCATCTCTTCTTCTCTGATTTATTTTATTTTTTTTCTCATCAGTGTTCTGGCATCTCCCATGCGCTGCTGGATCCTTCCTTTATTGTACCCAAAAGCTCAGTGAGATCCCCATGGGTATTTAATTGACTTTTGATTGGGTTTTTAATTGTATTTCTCCCCCTTTGCCTGTGTTGGCTGCAATTAATCACCAGAATTTTGCTGCTGTGATGCTCCCTGTTGAGCTTTAAAATCCTCAGTGTTCCTGCTCTCCCTTGGGAGATCCTGAAAGGATCCTTTGAATTTCTTCCTGCTTTTTGGCTTTCTCTTGGGGAGATGATGCCCCTCACTAGATTCATTGCCATCAAAATGAAAAAAGAAAAAATTAAAGAGGGGAAAAAAAGGTGAGAAGATGATGTAAAGCTACAGACAGTGTCTGGTTGGGAATGGGAAAGGCTTGGACAGGAATGAGGAGCTTCAGGTCTTCATTTCCTGCAGCCAGGCTTTCAGGAAGGGTCCCTCAAAAAGAGTTTGAAAAAGTGTAGGTTTAAGCCCTCGGAGTCAATCCTGAAATATTTGATAATGGCAACAAATAACAGTGGAAAAAAATAATAATTCAGCTTCTGACCTCTTTAATAAACTCCCTCTTGTTGCCCACAGTTTGGGCAGCACTGATCTTCCCAATCACCATTTTAACAGAGCAGACAGCTACTTTCTGGGGCTTTGAAAGAAAAGCTGTTGTTTCTGGCCAGATTGCTTTGTTTTTCTCAAAATCCAAGACTCCTGCTCCCTGACCCATCTGCACACATCCTGCACTCAGCTGCCCAGATTTATGGGTTGTTTTTTTTTTTTTGAGAAATGGAAACTGGAAGTTATTGCCAGAATAATTCACTTGAGATGCACATTTAAAGGAATAATTACTCTGCAGTAAATCCTTGAAGGACATAACTAATTTTTCTGCCCTGAACAAGCTCCCCCCCTGCCTTCCCATATCTTTGCACATGAGTGAAGATGTTTTGGGGGGGATTTCAGACCTCAGGTTCATCCTTGTGCTGAGGAGCAGCTCAGCTTCCAGAGATGGAAACCCTAATGAGCATCTCCATTTAGTCCATACCCAGCCTAAACCACAGCAGTTCTTCCATCCCCCAGTGAGCCCTCCTCAGCCAAAAAGTAAAGCTGGGAAAAAAAAAAGGGGTGAACTGAAAAGAGATTTAAAGGAGGAGTAAAACTACTGTTAATATTAACACCAAAATAAAGTAATCAAAGTCATACTCAGCCCAGGAACTGGAGAGTGGTCACAAATAACAGGAAAAGCATCTTCAGGAGCAGGATGAGGAGCAAACTGCCCTTAAAAGGAGAAGGGGAAACCTCCCCCTTTATAAGGAGTGTGATGTTTATGGTATGGGATACACCTGGGAGCTTGGGGCAGCTGCTCTGGCTTTGCCCCCACAGCTGCCTCCAACCTGCTGATGACCCAAGAAGAACCTGGCCAAAATCACCCTCCAATTAGAGTGTGAAAATTGCAAATTATACCAAGGATTTGGTCCCAGCCTGAACCACAGTGGGAGCAGCTGTGGTTGGGTTACCATCCAGGGCAGGTGATTTTCCTACAGTTTGCTCACACCTCAGTGCCCAACACTGCTTTTAAAAAGAATAATAAAAATAAAACCCTGTGCAATCCAGCTGGAAACAAGAATTTAGCAGTCAGAGCATAGTCCAGATCCACAGTAAACCACAAAATAGTTAAAATCTTTTCCTTTCTCCTCACCAGAGAGATTTGCTGCAAATAATATTTGCCCTCATCACTCATTCTGCTGCTATATTGTCTCCTCACCCTTATATTTATTTTCTCTACTTATTTAAAAATATGCAAAACTTAGCATATTATATATTTACATATCATTAATAATTTATTAATTATATTATTATATATTTTTTTTTCCCAATTTTCTCTTTTATTTCAGCAGACCATTGGACACTAATGCAATGAGTGTAATTCTCTACGTAAGAACAAAAGTTTCCATTGGGAAATGAGTACAGCAAGTCCCTAAGCCATGGGAGGATGCCCAGGGGCCACCTGCTGCTACTCACCCCTGAGTCCCTCCCCTCTTGATACCCATCCCTTCCACTTGCCACCAAACAAGAGGTTTTGTGTGTTTTTTTTTTCTTCATAGCAAAACTTTCATGTTTATTTTCCACTCAGATTCTCAGAAAAAAGAAAGAGGTTGTTTAAATCCTTTAAGATCTAGTTACTAGACTCAGGTGCCTTTGGAAATCCCTGCTTTATTCAACAGTATTTTGAGTTTTCTCCTTTTTTTTTTCTCCATCTAGCCAGACTCACCAATGAATCCCCAGCATTTATTTAGCAGCAGAAACCATGAGCCTGGAGACAAATTGCTACACTTGGTCACACCCAAAGTTAGAAAAAGTTATGGAACGGCCTCAAGTTGCCCCAGAAAGAATTTCTTTACTGAAAGACTGGTCAAGCAGTGGAACTGCCCAAGGCAGTGGTGGGGTCACCACCCCTGGAGGTAAAAAAAAAAAATAAATTGTAGACCTGGCTCTTCAGGACAGGGTTTTGGGGTGGGGGGGTTGGAAGTTGGACACGCTGACTTTAGAGCCCTTCATGAGCCAATGATCCTATGAAAACAAATCCCAGGAGACCACAAGCAAGCCCAACCTTTGCTTGTGACTAAAACTGAGTGTTTCCAGGAGTTTTCCTGGAAATTTGTCCCCCCCTGAAGGCCACGTGGCAGCTCAGGTGCCTTTTCTCCTGGTGCCCTGCTGAGGCGTTTGATGTGCACCAAAGCTCTGATGCTTTGCTGGGAGCTGTACCTAAACCTCTTCTGGTTTTTCTTTTGAAGAACCCTTGCTGCTCTCCCTGAGGGATGGGGAAATTTGCTGCTGTCCCCTCCCACCCCTGTGGTCTCCCTCTCACAGTGATTACCCCATTTATTACCCCATCCTGGTAATAAAAGTCACCGATTGGTGCAACACAGAAAAATCAAACTCCACACCTCAAATAATCCCTTCAAGCTGTGTGAAATCCCCCCTTGGTCCCTTCTAGAACAGTGAAGGATTTTCTGGCTACTTTACTTCCAATGGAGATGTCTTCAGAAAAAAAAAACCAACAACAAAAAAAACCCCTAAGGCTGAAAGGGGAGGAGGAAAGAATTTGTCAAAAAAAAGAGACTCAAAGACCCAGCAGATATTGCTGCAAAGACCTGTTACCCATATGGCTGGGAGTTTGCAGTCAATTTTCTTCTTTAATGGGATTATTTCTTTGTCAGTTATTTATATTCTTCTGCATGGGGAAGTTTAGAGAACATGCAGCATTGATATATTACTGCCAAGCAGATTTATTCATTTAGCTGCTCAAATACTCATTGTAGCCCTGCTGGGAAAGGATGGGGTTGTTTTGTTTTTTTTTTCTCTCAACTTAATAGTCTTTTTCCTTATCAGATGTTCATTTATATGGTTTGCCTATAAACACAGGACATCTTGGGCCACGTCTGCCATAAATATTTCAGGAGCTTGATGCTTGCATCCCTTTAGCTGAGCATTAATACCATGGCAGCTCCCACAGCCCCTTTCAGCCAAACCCCAAAGCAAGTAAGTGATTAAAAAAAAAATAAAATAAATGTTCAGGTGGTTGTAGAGAAGGAACCAGAGCCACGGGAGGTGTTTGCCTTCTCACAGCATTCACACCTTTCCATTTGGTAAGGCCATGGCACAAAAGATGCTGGAGTCCCCATCCCTGGAGGGGTCTCAGATCCCTGGAGATGTGGTGCTGAGGGCCAGGGGGCAGTGCTGGGTGAAGGGTTGGACTGGGTGATCACCTGAAATGTGACCCCCAAACTGCAAATTGCATTTCCAGGGGGGTTGGAGAGGAGGGGGAGCCACGGAGAGGGGACAGGGGAGGTGACAGGACTTGGGGGCCATAGAACAGACAGAGAGCAAGAAGTTGTATCAAAACTTTATTTATTAAACAAAAAAATGCACCATTGGAATAACATTTCTATAAAAAATGAATATGAGACTGTTCTACAGTGCATTACAAAACCCCCTTTGCTTCATGTAGTAGTATACAAGATTGTGTGTAGAAACAGTCATTTCTTTTTTTTCTTTTTTTTTTTCCTTTTTTTTTTTTTTTTTTAAACTGTAAGCAAGTTTCCTTTCTCATAGAACCAAGATTTACACTTAAATATTGCAGTCACTATTCTAATTTGGTTAACAATGCTAGAGTCTGACAATTTAACTGTTTATAGGCTCCAAATGAAATCTTTAGGCCTTTTGTAACAACGAGATTTTTTTTTTTTCTTTTTTTTCTTTTCTTTTTTTTTTTAAATCTAAGGCTAGTTAAAGCTGTAGTAGAACCCATTTCTATCAGATAAAACATCTCACTAGTACTCTACGGATTTATTTTTTTTTTTAATTACCTTGCAAAGCCCTTTCAGTGGCCTCCACCAGTGCCAGGACATGGAATCAGCAGGCTGGACCCAGTGTTGTCACAGCAGCCAAGGGGGTTGTGACAGTGACCAGTGACACAGTCCTGCTGGCCAACCTTCCCAAATCCTCCCCTTTCCCAACCCAGCCCCCTGGGGACATGGGAACACTGCAGCTTTAACAGCCTGCTCTAGGTTTCCAGCCAGGTGTCCCTTGGTTGTATCATAAATTAGCAAAAAAAAAACCAAACAAAAAAACCAAGAACCCCCCCCCCCAAAAAAGAAAACAAAAAACCCCACTCTAAATAATAAATTAAATATTATAAAAAAGTCCAACCCTCCCCCCCCAACCTTCCCATCCCAAAAGTGGTGGCAATTCCCAAGCAAATGTAGGAATTGCCCAGGTTTATTTTACAAGAATAAAAAGAGCATCGTCCCCTCTCCTCCCACTTGGACCTCCATGTGCAGCATACACCAAAGCTGGCTCCACCAGATCCTCTTCCCCAGCCAGCCCAGCTGAGGATGCATTCAATGCTTTTTTTGCTGAGAATATTAAAATAATAATTAAAAAAAATAAAAAATAAAATGAGGTGATGGAGCCTCGGAGAACCCAGTTCGACACCAGCTCATGAGGATGTGGGAGAACGAAGCCACCAGGAAAAAACAATCTCTGGTCGTCTCTGAAGCCAGGATTTTTATGGAAAAGAAGCTTTTTTTTTTCCTCCAGCTTCCAGGTAGCAAGCTTAGAAATGAGGCTGCAAGGGGGTCGCAGATCTCCTGCCTTCTCCTTCCCACCCATGGGGCTCTCTGTCTCCTTTGGGATTTCATGGGGATGCTGACCCGTTGCCTCCTGGTTTCACCATGGGTTTGGCTCAAAGGGGTCCCTGCAAGGAGCCAAAATTAGCTGCCAACGAGGAGGACCTCCTCCTTGCCCACCCAGGACCCTCAGTGAGCTGCAGCAGAAATCAGACCTAGACCTAGGAATTACAGGCTGATGCTTCCCAAGGATCCAGAAATTATCTCCCTGCCAACTCGCCCCCATCCTTCCCTGCCCTCTCATCATTTTGCCTGAGATTTTCTGGTTGTTTTATTGTGGGTTTTGGTTTGGTTTTTTTTGGCAGAAGATGTCAGAACGAGCAAGCACATCCTGCAAACATGCTCAGAAGCTCTGGAGAAGCTTTTTTCCTAAGAAAATAATTTTAAGTCGTTAAAGTTTTCAAGGAGGGAATCAAGCCAGAGATGCAGCTGGTGTGTAAAGAGCTGCCTGGGAGAAGGAGTTGGGGAAAAGATGCTCCTGTAAAAAAAAAAAAAAAATTAAAAAAAAAACCCTCAAAGGACCAAAAGCTTCAAAGCAGCTCCAAACCTGTTGGAATCCCTGGGATGGGCAATCCTGCTTGGAGCTACGTGACTACCTCTGTGCAAAAAAAAAAAAAAAAAAAAAAAAAAAAAAAAAAAAAAAAANAAAAAAAAAAAAAAAAAAAGTGGAAAAAACAGAAAAGAAAAAATATATCTTTTTTTTTTTTAGCTGCTGGGGTTTCTTTCCCATCTTTTTATGGCAGGTCAGTCATTGATCAGCTAATGATCAACATGGAAGCCTGTCCCACAGCAACAGATTTCTCATCCTGGTTTCCTGATAGTGCCCATGGGTGAGACAGTCACGAGCTAGAAATATTCTGCCAGTTGAGGAATTTGTCCCAAATCCACAGGAAATTCTCAGCCAAGCTCAGTGCAAACACACACGGAGCATCAGCAATGTAGGATGTGGAATTTTTTTTGCTACAACGTTCAAGTTTTGCAAGTTTTGCAGCTCACATAGGAGGTGAAACTTGAAAAGAAATGCCTGCTTACTAGTTAGTGAGGAACTGTACAAAAATCATCCTCAAATGAAGGTTGGGAATGGGTTCTTAGGACAACACCACCCCCAAAAAATAGGGCTGAGGGGAGGCTGAAGGTTACAGCTGAAGGAAAATTAAAAAAAAAAACCCTGTGAAAGCAACACCCAAACTCAGTGGCTTTTTTATGGAATAATTTAGTTGGACTGCCAAGTCCTAAACTTAAATTAGAGTGGAAATGTCTTTGTAATTTCATTTGGAAGGGGAGCAGCTGTGCTGACAGTCATTCCTTCCTGGGGGTTGAGGACAGGAGGACTCATTTTGGGGTGAACCTTGGCCTTGCTCTGTGAGCTGAAATGTTAATTTAAATATCATTTGCAAGTTGAACTTAAACACACATTGACTGAAAATAGCTGGGCTTCAAAAAAAATCGGGTCAAGCTGCCAGGTCAAGCTGCAAACATCCAGGGTTTAGTTTTGAAAGCCAAAAGAGATGCTTGAACATCACAAAAAGGTTGAACAATCCCAAAGGATTTGGACACTACCATGCCTGTGTCCAAAGCAACCAAAAGGTGACTCACAAACCTGATTTCAGGTAATTTGGGAATTGGTCCTGGATTAAAAAAATTGATTTTGTGATTAAAAAAAAAAAAAAGTGAGAGAGCTCTGAGCTTGTGCTCCACTTGGGCCAATGTCAACCTCTGCAGATATGGAGGAGTTGTTCACAGCTGGAGCTGAGCAGGAGGTGGGGATTCCAGGGGTGTCATGGGGGAAGATTTAAGCATTTTATTTCTGAGAGGTTTGTTGGTTACAAATCTTTCAGAAGGGGAAAGGCTCATGCAAACAAGATCTCCTCCCTCTTGAGAAATATTTCATTAAGATCTCAGTAAATTGAATAACAAGGCTTTTTTGGTGTTTTTGTTGTTTTTTTTTTTTAAAGGAGCATGTTCACAAACACACTAGAGTTCCTAATGAAGCATCTGAATCCCTCCTTGACATCTGATTTTCCTTTCCAGCACCGGGCTGCAGAAAATAATCTGAATTATTACTTCTGTTGCAGTGCCATTTTACTCAAAATATTTCATTGGGAGATTCACATATAATTACCCACCTAATAAAAGGAGCTATTAGGTTGTAAAGATCCTATCCTTTCCATGCTCTTTTAAAATTATGACCCACTCAAGCTTGAAATCAAAGGCAGAGCTGAATGGAATAATTCATCTGAAACTCTCTTCTTGGCTTTTTGCAGCCTCCTAACTGATAAATATGCAAATTAGCTCCCTTTTGGTGATTCAGCTGCATAAACAGGGATTAACACTGAATGCAGCTGAAAATTTAGCAATAAATTGCCTGCACACAAAATTTGCTCAATTCAACCCCTTCTCGCTGACAGAAACCAGCGGAATGTGCAGCGAGAGCCCCAGGACAAGGAGAGGGAATCCCTGGAGATGGCTCACAGTGTCCTGCTGCTGCTCTCTGATGTTTTCCTGGAGTACTGAGATCTCAACCAACTGTTACACTCGTGGAAAAACCCTCCTGATAAATTTATTTTTTTTTTTTTTACAGGCCTCATCTCCTGCACCCAGCACCCGCCGCCCCTTCCTCATCCTCATCCCAGCCGGACAGATCCTCGGAGCAGATGCCAGGTGGATGGAAAAGGGGTGTGGAAAATTCAGCTCTGCTTTTCCTCCCTGTTCCTGCTCACCGTGGCCTCATCCATGCTTCCCACCATCATCCCAGGGTGGCCCAGCACAACACCTGGAGCAGGTAAGGACGATGTGACGGCGAAGATTTGAGCTCCTCTGTCTGTAAGGCTGCACCAGCTGGCTGGCAGCAGGCCACCAGTGCAGACTTTGGTTTTTTCCCCCCCTTTTTTTTTTTTGTCTTGATACATTGCTGGTTCTCTGTTTGCCACCCATAAAACACTTCATGCTGGGAGGATTTGCCAACGCTTGGTTCTACAACAACTCCTCCATCCCCACCGCTCCGGCGTGACGAGTGATGGAGAGCGACACAGGGAAGGAGTAAATTTGTCTTTTTGCTTTGTGCTGTTGGGAAAAACCTCCAAATCTTCCTCTTTCTTTTTTTTTTTTGGTGTGGTGGTATGATTATTTGCTACGGGTGGGTTTTTTTTTTTTGCAGCCAGTAATTACAGATTGAAAAAAAAAACCAAAAACCCAAAAACCGAATGAGCGACCTACAACACCGTCTCATTAAGGGCCTGGTCTATGTTTCAAAACATTCTGGCATGAGGTAAAACTAGATCTAGACAAAGAGCTACAAACCTCTACGGAGTAAAACATGAGTTAGGCATGACAACTCGAGCTCTACACAGACTAAGAGATCAAAATGAGGAACCCATGTTTTACTCCGTAGAGGTTTGTAGCTCTTTGTCTAGATCTAGTTTTACCTCATGCCAGAANGACGGGGTGGGGGGTGGGATGTGGGAAATCCTGGGATGCTGCAATGCTCCGGGGTAATTCTCCCATCAGCAAGAGCTATTAGAAGGCTGAGCCTGTGATAGCATTGAGCTGCTTCATTAGCCCCTCCAAACTGGCCATCTGTTCACTCAGGTCGTCCTGCTCATAAACCTGCCAGGGGACAAAGACAAACAGGTAAGAGGGAGTCCCCAGGTCACAAAATCCCAGACTGGGTTTGGGGTGGAAAGGACCTTAAAGATCACCTGGTCCAACCCCCCCTGCCATGGGCACCCTGCTTTCAGGAGCTCCAGGGTGAGTTCTGGATGTGGGGTTGGCTCAGGAAAAGCTCTGACCTCTGTGTAAGGCACTGAGGTAGGATGGAGCAGGCAGCTTGAAAGAACAAGAAGAATAAAATTCCCTAAATTTTAGCCTTTCTCCCCAAATTCTGAGCAAACAATGAGCTTGTTGTCTGCAATACTTGTGGAGTGTGAGCAGCATCTCTTCTGGGAGCTCAGCCTGTGATGAAATAAGGTCCTGAGAGCTGAAATCCCAATTTGTGTCACCAAATGTCCTGGGTTAAATTATTCCTTATGCCAGGAATTGCATTTCCCCTCCTGTTCCCCTTCCAGGAGCAGATTCCATGTCTCCTCCATCCTCTTGCATCCCATTTTCCCTACTAAACTTGAAGCAAAACTTCACTTGTCATGCATTCATCAGCCCCAAACTTTCCATACCCATGGATAAAGCAAATCTTAAGCAAAATACTTCTTTCCATTTTCCCTGCAGATGTAAAAGGATTCAATAAAAGGTGTTGGCTCAGTGCTACAGCCAAGAAAAAAACACTCTTGTGCCAGCAGATGAAAAGGGGTGATATATGTGTATTCTATATATTTCTTTTTTTTTTCCTTATTCCTTTTTCTTTGCTCTGTTTCATCTCCTGGACCACGTGAGAGCTTTCCCTCTGAGAGTCTTATTAGGGAGTGAAAAGATTATTCTAATTCCACCATATTTTCAGTTTCACTTATCTCCTTCTTCAATGTTCTTTTTCTCACCATTATCTGGTATTACTATACACTTAGTTTCCCTGCCAAAATTATTTCCTTCCCTTATCACCCTTCTCCCCCCTTCTTTTCTCTTCACCTCCTATCTCAGGGTGCTGAGGAGAGGCTGAGTAAGTTGTCCTGTGGGTAATAACAACACAGAACTCTGTGAAGCACTCACCCCAAAGTTCCTTACAAGCCATTAGAAAAAGTTTTAGTGGCTGCCAAAACTTTTTAAAATCAGAGAATGAGTTGGGTTGGAAGTGAGCTGAAAAATCCCCCAGTTCCAACCCCAACACCAGCCCAGGTTCTTCCAAGCCCCATCCAACCTGGACTTCCAACAGGGATGGGGCAGCCAGAAATTTTCTGGGTGACCTGGGCCAGGGGCTCAGCACCCTCACCCCAAAGATTTTCTTCCTGGGATCCAATCTACATCTCCCCTCCATCAGCTTAAAACCACTCCCCCTCATCCCAGCTAAAAATGAGTGTGCTAATTAGGTGCTGGAGCACAGAACCCAACGGTGATGAATTTTGGGAGAGGGTCCTTACATTGGTGGAGTCCTCTGGCTGCTTGTGGCCATCTTCTGTGGCCTCTGGGGCCGTGGGCACCGAGACAGGCAGCAGAGGGGACCTGGCTTTTCCTGCCAAGCCAAGGGATGCTGTTTTAACCTGAGCCTTGGGGAGGTTGGGCCCTGGAAAAAGAAAGAAAAAGCAGATTGAGAATTTGGGAGGTATGGAGAAAAAAAGAAAAAAAAAAAAAAAAAAAAAAAAAAAAAAAAAAAAAAAAAAGAAGAAGAAGAAGAAGAAAAAAAGGATTGCAGGGAAATTGGGGGATTCAAGGCAAAAAATCAAAGCAGATGGATCCCAGCTCCCCAAACCTCACCAAAAAGAGATGGCCACAGAGATTCCCCCCCTCTTCCAGCTCCAGTTTCATAGCTAAAAGGCTTCTTTAAACTTCCAGACTTCCCTGGAGCTCCCAGTAAGAGCAGAAGATAAGAGGTGTCCCCAAAGACTCGACCTTCGCAGAGGTGCACATTCAAATTTATTTATTTATTTTTATTTTTACATTTATTTATTTATTTCTCAAGGTTTTTTTTTTTCCTCTTGATTTCATCCCTTGTTTATTTAACCCTTAGCTCCTGGTTTTAACACTTTACTCTTTAACCATTTACTTTTTCGGTTTTCAGGTTCTTTTCTTACAATAGTTAGAGGGGAAAAGAAAGAAAAGCAGCACAAAACCCATCTCATGGAGCTCATTTTCTTCCCAGGTTTTCTTTTCCCATTTGTGTGTGGCTCAGGAAGGATTTGTCCTCATTTCCAGGCAATATCCAGCTCCTGCTTTTTACCCAGAGATTTTTTTTACTGCCTGATTTCTTCATCTCACTCCTCACCTTGACTTCCCGAGCCATTTGAACGTTGAAAGGATAATTATTTTTTTTCCAAACCAGCAAAGAAGTAACTCCTGACCAGTTCACTGCAAGCCTTTACCTGCTCTCCTTCTCTTTCTCTTTCCTTTCTCTTCTCTCTTTCTCTTTCCTTCTGGAGGAAGGAAAATCAAGCTCAATTCTGCTGTACAATAAATGGGGGGTTTTTTTAGCTCTGTGGTGATTCCAGGAAGACTGAGATTGGATTGGAAACTTGGATTTCCAACTACACTTTTTTGGTGGAGTACCAATAGAAAAAAAAAACAAAAACCCACATTTTTTACCATCTCACACAAGATCCAGAAGCCTGAAAATGCTCAAGTTTCAGACCTGTGACACAATCTAAAAAAACCCACCACTTGACAAACTGTATTTTCTATCACCTCCCATTTACTTCTGCAGGAGAAAAATGACCTCTTAATTCAGATTCATTTAAAGTGCAGCTGATCAGCAAGACCTAAAAGAAATTTTCATTTAGGAGGCTAGGAAAAAAAAAAATAAATAATCTTTCCTGACCATTGGTGGAATTTATGTCAGATCTATAATGCAATAAGCTCAACACTCCATCAAACATTTTCTATTTAACCTGAAAGGGGACTAAGTCAAATCACTTATATGCTGATGTGTATGATTTGCAAAGAGGGGGGGGACTGGAAATACCATTCAGAATAAGGATTAGGGAACCTGCAAGTGCTCCATCACAAAGCAGGGATGAAAAAATCATAGAAAACATCACTGGCTGAATAGAAAGGGTTCAGACTTACTGGGGTCTGAAGGAAAAAGGGAAGGGAAAGAAAAAAAAAAGGAAGAAAAATGGCAGATTTAGCCCTGGCTTAGGGTGAAGTCATGACCCAAAAGCAGGGGCTCAACCTTTTTATTATTTATTCACACCCCCGTGGCAAAATCCAACCCCACAACTGAAAAATGGTCTCTGTCTCTTTTTTATGAAAGAGTTTACCAGGTAATTATAATGCCCCTGCTGAGACACACTGAGCAGATAAAATATTCGAGGGGATCCCTCCTTTAAGCATCAGGTTAATCAAAGGCAAGAAAAAGCTTTGTGCTCACCTGTTCTCTGGGTGAGCTCTTCCAGGGGCTCAGCACCCTCAAATTAAAGAATTTTCTTCCTAAGATCCAATCTAAATCTCTCCTCTTTCATTCTGTAACTTTTCCCCCTCATCCCATCCCTCCATCCCTTGTCCCCAGTCCCTCCCCAGCTTTCCTGGAGCCCCTTCAGGCACTGGAAGATGCTCTAAGGTCTCCCTGCAGCCTTCTCCAGGCTGAATCCCAACTCTCCCAGCTCCACAGGAGAGGTGCCAGATGTGCTGCTTCTCTCCCACTCAGGAACATCCCAGGTTTAAAAGGAAATTTGGAATGTTACTTTCTCTAACCCGAGGAACAGAATGAATTCATTTTTCATGACATTTTTCTTAAACTTGGGACATTTTTACATGGTCCAGGCAATAAAGTAATAGGGCCTGAAGTCAGGGACTTCTCATCACTTAAATGAAATTCCTCTTTGCTTTGCTGTTCCCTTTTTTAAAGCCCTTTTGATGTCACCAGTCTTGCTCACCAGAGTCAGGCAACTGGAACTGGATCCTCCCCAAGCCCAGTGCAGTCCTACAGGAAGATGAATTGATTCCACTGCATATAAAAAAATAATTCAGCTGCACTAGTGGGCAAAAGCAGTTCTCCAGAAAATAAGGATTTATCTACTTCTGCCTGCTGTCAGAAACTGGGTTACTTGCTGATGGATAGCAGGTGCTCCCAGGGAAAGTGCAGAGAGGTTTTGGGAGCTTGCTTGTTGCAAACATCACCCTCACATGTGCTGCACAGCCCTTGGAAAGCAAGGCTGGGACAGAAAAAAGGCAAGCCAGGATCTCCAAGGTTGTCTCAGCCAAACTGGAGACTGTCCAAGCTAAAGGAGTAGGGGAAACAGTTCCAATGAGATCCCAGAGATATCATACAAACGGCCTCATTTGACCCAAGGGGGAAGGTTTAAAACAGCTCTAGAGATGCTGCTGCTCTGGAAGCAAACCCCACACTGAGCTGGAGCAGCACCAAGCCCTCTCCCCTACCCCTCTCCAGGAGTAAATATTTCCTCCAACCATTTCCATCCATCTCCTCTGACCATTTCCATCCATCTCCTCTGACCCTGAAACCAGCCCCCAGCTCCAGTCAACAGTCTCACAATTCTACAGCCTCTTTTTTTTTTTTTCTTTCTTTCTTTCTTTTTTTTTTTAAACAGTAATTTTTCCCCCCCTGCTTCTTGCACGCTCACTATTGAATTTGTCAGTAGGTTGCACACTGGAGTGGATTGCAGGGTGCTCTTTCCCAGCACACACAAATAGCCCTTTCAGTATCAAAAAGGCAAGCCCTGAATCAAGAGTCAAGAGTCTGGCACTGCTTCCAGCTCCTGTGGTGTAACAGGAGATGGGAAACAAGACCAAGTGATTAATTTGGCACCTCATTTCATTAATTTTTATCCTTTTCTTGTTAACTGCTTTTATGCTATTGCCTCATCCTCATTTTTTAAGTCAGAATGAAATACTGGATCACAGAATCAGAGAATGGCTGAGGTTGGATGGGACCTCAGAGCTCATCTCCAACCTCTCATCCAGACAAGGATGCTCCAAGCCTCATCCAACCTGGCCTTGAACACCTCCAGGGAGGGGGCAGCCACAGCTTCTCTGGGCAATCTGTTCCAGAGTCTCAGCACCTCCTGCTGAAGAACTTCTTCCTCAGATCCAGGCTGAACCTCTTCTCCTGCACTTTAAATCCATTTCCCCTTGTCTTGTTCTGACACTCTTCTGAAAAGTCCCTCTGCAGCCTCCCTCCAGGAACTGGAAGGCAGCTCTGAGGTCCCCCTAAAGTCCTCTGAAGAATCCCAGCTCCCTCAGCCTCTCATTGAGGTTCTCCATCCCCTGGATCATCTCTGTGGCCTCCTCTGGACTCGATGATGATGATAAAACAGGAGGAAAGTGTTTAGCCACTTCCCAGCCTGCAACCACTTCCCGAGATTTCTTCAAGCCCCGGTTCCAATCTTATCCTCACTTGATTTCCTCAGGAAATCCCAAAGTCAGCTGTTCAAAGCAGAGCCCCATACCTGTTTGAGACAGAAGTGGTGTGTAAGGGACCTTGGGTTCTATTGCACTCATGGGAGGAGGTAGCAAGGGGTTGGCAAAGCTGCGGAGAGGGTGGGTCGGGCGGACGCAGGCGGTGGGGATGGTTCTGCTGGGAGCATCCTCGTGGTTGGGGTGCTCAGGCTGGCTCTGGGGCAGCAAGGAGGGCTGCTGGGGGGCTGCCCCTTCACTCCCACCTGTAAGAGAGCAGGCAAGAAAAAAGAGAAAGTGAAACCAAAGAAGCCTCAGCGAGGTGATGGGTTTTGGGGTTGGTTTTTTTTCACGTCCCGTTTCCTCCTCCTCCTCCTCCGGCGGTTTGCAACAGAAGGGAGGGAGTCAGCTTCCACCCTCTAAAAAAGCTGCAGGAAATCTGGAAATGGTCCCACCAGAAAGTACTGCTAGGTAAATGACAACCCAAGGCCAGTCAAAGCTCAAAATGTTTCCCTTTAAAAAAAAAAAAACAACAACAACACAAAACCCAACCCAATCCCCAAGCGTAACATTTTCATCTCCTTCTCTCTTTTTAAATATTAAAAATCAATGAACACACAAAGACATCATGTGGAGACTGGGACAAGCTACGACCAGGGAAACTCATCATGTGAAGTGTGACAGTGCTGTTCCACTCCTATTGGAGAAAAGTAGACACCAAAAAAAGAAAAAAAAAAAGCTTAATTTATTTCCACCCAACCCATCACCCATCACTGGTGATCATCGCTTTCCCAGGAGACAGCTGTAACATTTGGTGCACCAAAACAGGACTTGGCTGGTTTATTAGCCTATAGTCAAAGCTCTTCAAGGCTTTCAGTGTTCCACCTCAACCATCTAATGCAGAAAGCTGCTTCCCAGGGTTCTGCAGGGCTTCTCAAAAGCAGTTTTCCCTATCAAATCCATGCCAGAAAACAGAAAAATTAAGGCAAACCAAGCTGAGACAAAAGAAAAAAGCCCTCTAGACCCCCATGTTGTGCCCAAAGTATAAATTGCAATCTTAGTATGACTGTACAGGTTGCAGGATGGGTGGGTATGGTCTAACATCACCAGGACTTTGAGAGGAAAAAAAAAAAAAAAAAAAAAAAAAAAAAAAAAAAAAAAAGACAAAATAGTGCCCCACATTCTTCAGACTCTAAGGAGGTTAAGAAAACAAAGATAATAGAATTAAGGAACATCTGATCATCAGATCCAACCCTGAAGCAGGACTCCCAAGGCCACCACTAAACCCTGGCCCTCAGCCACTCCATGGCTTTGAAACCCCCCTAGGAATGGGTTTCTGCCCCTGGGTAGCAACCTGACAACTCTAAGGATTTCCAAAGAAAAGAGATTATTTTGTTCTTCTCAGAGAATTGGAAATGGAATAAACAACAATCTTCAAAGTTTTAAAAACTTAAAAAAATCTTTACAGTGATGGTTAAAAGCCTTTATATTAAATAACCACTTAGGGGGAGGGGTATGTTTTAGCTTTTAGATTTAGCTGTAAAATCTGGAGACCTAAATAACTGCTTTTACACAAAAGACAGGTTATTCTCCAGCTCTTACTGAAGAGAAAGGTGGTGATGATTCTATTAAAATCAGAGCTGGGACCTCAGTACTGCAGGGAAGTGATTTAATGAAAATGCTTCATGCTTGACATGAGTTCTTTTTTTTTCAGCCCCAAGATGTGGACACTTGCCAACAGGATGAGAACCATCCCTCTGCACTTCACTCAAGGCCCTGCAAGAAGAAGGGATGGATCCTTTAGCTGAAGGGTGGATGAAGATGAGCACCTGCCTCCATCACCTGCATCAATCCCATGCCAGGTATTTCCCTCCACACACCTCAAGGGAAGTGCCTGAGAGTTCTGATTATTTCTCCTGATCCAATTCTTAGGACTGATGGTTGGACTCCATCATCTTCAAAATCCTTTCCAACCATGATGATTCTATGGTTACCTTTGTCTTTTTCCAGAAAGCAGGATCCCAGTTGACTTTTAAGAATACCAGTAGTGAGCTACAGTTGAGTCAAATATTTTGCCAGGGGAAAGAAAATATTCTGCTCTCATGAAGGTCTCCTCCAAAGCAAAACCAATTAGGGTCTCTTTTAGCCTTGGCTAAACCCCTTCTTGTATTCATCTTATATGAAAGGAACATTGAGACTCTTAACCAGCCAGCTGAATGGATTTAGGTCTCTGAAGAGATTTGTGCACCTTCTATTAAGAATTAACCCTGGAAATATTCCCACTTGGGTTTGTAGCTCTTGGCTCTGCCCCAGCTTGAGGGAAGGAAAAATCAATGAGGGCTGAACCCACAAGGTAACAGCAACACAGATGGGGATTTCAAATGGCTGAGCTTTGCTCCACAGCTCTTCATGACTTTCTGGGCAGTTTTGAATTTACACAGGTTCTAAATATCACGTAATCCAGACTACACACCTGTATCCTGCTGAGAAACCAGGGCCTCATTCCTGTTGGGATAGCACAGGCAAGTGGTCATTTTTACTGCAATTATTGCCTGGTTACTACTCTCCTGCAATTTTAGCTACATCCCAAAGAATGCTGGTGAGAAATACTTTTGAAAAACTGCTAACACACTCCTGAACCAGGGGAGCGTTGCAGAAACACTTGAAAATCCTCTGTGGCTAAAACCAAAGAATTACATACTGGGAAAAAAAAATATTATAAATTGCTTTGCTGATGATTGCTGGAGGAAAACAAAAAATGTGAGCTGCTAAACATGCCCTTCCCCATCACTCCATTACAGCTCTCATCCCCTGCTGAACCCAAAGTGGAGCAGTGAATCAAAATGACCATTCCCACTAAGGCCAGAAAGCAGCTGCAGAAGGGATTTAAGCTTCCCAGCTGGATGGGCTCACTGCAGAGGTGACTGCTCACACCCAGAAAACCAACTCCCAGAGGAAAAATGCTCAGGAAATATTTTCTGTAGATTGAACAAATCAAATTACTTCTAGTCCATAATACTTTGCTATGGCCACCTCAAGCTATTAATCTAATGGTTGTTTTCTTGGTTTGGTCCACATGATTTTCAATCCTTCTTTTTAATAACAGAAAATAATACTAAAAAAACCCAAATCACCCCACAACATTTTCTAAAGATCATGGGGAGGGTTAAGGCAATGATACCTCCAACTGGATCAGGTTGCTCAGAGCCCCATCCCACCTGACCTGGAGTGGTTCCAGGGATGGGGCATCTCCCACCTCTCTGGGAAACCTCTTCCAGTATTTTTTTCCTGGCAACCCAGGCTTATCACCATCTTCTCCTCCATATCTTGAGGAAATTGTAAGCAGTGGCTGTGCTGGCACTCTAGAGGAGATGACAAGTTGTGGGGATGACTGCTGGCTGTACAACACTCACTTTATTATGGCTCAGAGATATTTTCTGCTTGGAAAAAAACTGTGATACTCAGCAATTGTATTTTATGGCTGGTGCTGTCACCTGCAGTAATCAAACAGACAAGTCAGGTTATTACTCAAGCTCTGGCTGGGACCTGACTCTTTTTTTCCATCTTTTTTTAGTTTCCTCATCAGCAGAGCATTTGTCCTAAAGATAAGTTGCAGCCCTTGGATTTTCAGGTCAATGCAAAAAGCCTGGAGAAGCAGAGGAAGGTGTTTGAGCATCATCTGTCCAGCAGGATGCCCAGCAACACCCTGCCTAATAGCACAGCACATGATTTATTCAGGGGGTTTTCTTGCTACATTTGGATCAATGGAGTACTTGGTCATGTGGCATCACAGGTAGAATCTGTCTCAGAGGATTTATGGCTGGGCATTCCTTCTCCAGATACAGCTGGAATTGCTCAAGCAGCAAGGGGGGGGTTTCACCCAGGGGTAAAACACACCAGAAAAAAAAAACCAACAACAACAAAACACCATCAACAAAAGCCATCAGGTCCTTCTGATGCTTTGCATTCAAGCCTCTTGCAGAGAACTTTTCCTTATTGGCAATCTGCTGTTCAGCCTCAAATCCTGGGCTCAGGTCTGGGCCCCTGAGGACAAGAAGGACATTGAGGGGTTGGAGTGTGTCCAGAGAAGGGCAAGGGAGCTGGGGAAGGGTCTGGAGCAGAAGTCTGCCCAGGAGCAGCTGAGGGAGCTGGGGGTGTTGATCCTGGAGCAAAGGAGGCTGAGGGGAGACCTTCTGGCTCTCTGCAACCCCCTGAGAGGAGGTTGGAGCCAGGGGGGGTCGGGCTCTGCTCCCCAGGAACAAGGGATGGGAGAAGAAACCAACAAAAAATCCCAGAGAATGTGATTTGCATCAAAATCAACCCCAGTGCTTCAAACCAACTTCTTCCCAAGCAATTTTATAGGAAAGAGGAGGAAAAACTAGGATACTGACTTCGTCCTGCTCCAAAGGTCCTGTCCACAGAGAGGGTGGGGAAGGGCACCGGGCGGAGGGTGAACTGGGGGTGGGGGTACCCACAGGTGGGGGATGGCAGGATCCCAGGGTACTGAGCACTTTCCAGGGTTGGCACTGGGATGGCACTGACCACAGCTAAAAGGGAAAGAAAGAGAGAGAAGGTTAAATGATTGCTTTGGGAAAATTTTAAAAAAAAAAAAAAAAAAAAAAAGAAGTCCTGAGTCTGGGGAACCAGATGATCTTTTAAGGTCCCTTCCAACCCAAAACCAGGCTGGGGGTTTAGAGATTTGCCAGCTTCACACCCATGTCCCCCCACAGCCTCAGATGTCCCCAGTGGTCACCCCTCAACCCATCATCCCCCACTCAGGGATGCCCAAACCTCTGAGGACCAGGGGAGAGATGTGCCAGCAAAGGAGCAGCTAAAAATCTGAAGTTGGAGTTCTTGAGCTGAACTGATGTGAAAACACTTGGATTTGAATGCTGGGCTAACATTGTGCTAAATTTAGACTTGCCTGGGAGTTCTCTCCTTGATTTTCAAAAGCCAAGGCTTGAAGTAATAATAACATCCCCCAAATCACAACTTTCTCAGGGGCTCTTGGGAATAAACTCGGAAATTTTGCTCAGAGAAACAACAAGCAGCCATTTTTGGCTCTCTGATGATAAGGTTTGGCTTATCAAACACCTTTCAGACAGAAATCCTAAACAATGCTGTGAACTTGAAGATGCTCTTCACAATTGTAGCTCTTACACAGGGTGGTGAATGGGGCCACCTGCCCAAGGTGACACAAGAAGCTGAGAGGGTGCCAAGGCTTTATTTTTTTTATTTTCTAGAGGTAACAGAAAGCAGAAGAAAACTGATGAAGAAATGCTAAGCTGGGTGAGTTGAGCTTCAGAGTTGTCTGGGTTCAATTCACCCCCTTCTGAGAGGAGAATTTCTCACAGCTCAAGGCAGTTCATTTTGTCTCTAGAAGGCATTTTTATTGCCAATATTTATAACATTGCTGCTAGGGGGAAAAATATCACTCTTTATTGAATCCTATTAAAGAACAACTTCCTTATCCCAGGCCATCCCTTCATTTCTTTTTAGGGGCTAGCTACAGAGCACTTTCATTTTTTAAAGTAAGACAGGATTGCTATTCATTGCAAGCCTCTATTGTCCAGACATGGGAGAAAAGGTCCCATCAAACATTTTCAATCAATCCTTGCAATTTCAGGCAGATATGACAACAAATCTGTCCTGTCACTGCCTCTCAGCAATTGAATTTGCACTTAATATCAAATGACTGAGACACTGAAACCAGAAATTCCCTGACCAAATCACAGAGCTCCCTAAACACTGCTCTTCATTTAAAATAGACTGTGTATCAGGTGCAAAAAAAACCCAAAAAACCTCAAGCAGCACCTAAGAGCAGCTTAGAAAAATGACAAAGTAGGAGGCTTTGAATTGTATTCAAGCACCCCAGAGGCTGCCAAAGCAACTGAGTCCATGGAGTCAGATTGCCCTGAGAAAAAAAATTGTGATTTGCTGTCATTGTAGGGAGGATAAACTGAAAAAAAAAACCCCAAACCACAAAGGGTAGCAGCAACCTCTCTCCAAATTGACTTGTTCCTTGCCCATGAGTACAGATTACAAACAGAAATTGGGGGAATCCCAACACTGAAATGTGAGACTCTGCAAAGACTTCCACAATTATTTCTCTCTGGAAAGACTCCTCTCCATGCTCCAGCCAGCACTAAAACCTTATCAAATTCATCTGCTTTATGCTCCTTCCACTTCAGTGAGCAAAAAGCACATTATGGGCTGTATTTCTTCTCAAAGACTGATTCCTGAGATGAGCGTGGGTACTCCCAGATTCAGGATTTAACAATTAATAGCACGTGGGGATTTTTCACTTCAGAATTAGGATGTTGCTGCCTCCATCTATTGAATGGCTGGCTGCTGACAGGGAAATGGAGAGAAATTAATTCAAGCATTTCATCTGAAAGCTGCAAGTTTATTTTATTAGGGGGGGGGGGAGGAAAAAAATCACCACCACATCTTCAGCAGAACTCAGCCTGCACAAATGAGACTTGTATAAATCTGAGGCTCAATATTTGCACACAATCCTAATAAGCTGTCACTGCTGATTAGCTGGAGCCTGCTGAAAAATCTAAATAAATAGAAATGAGGCCTTAATTCCTCCAAACGCATCACTTGACTGGAAAAAGTAAATATTTTAGGAGCACTTTTCTCTTAGAAGCTGTAGAACCAGGTGGATTTGGCTTTTACTGACACTGCTCCTGACCCATCCTAACTCCAGTTGATTTGGGTTCTGAGTTGATTTACACCACTACACCTCTACCCAGTGTCTTGGACTGCTCCTTTCCTTCAACCCAGGAGGAATCCCACTGAAAAAAAGAAAAAAAAAAAAACAAAAAAAGGGGGAAATTGCCCAATTGTGAGATCAGGGTGGTCCCAGGATGGGAACATTCCCCATGACACAGCCCAGGGGGGCAGAAGTGTTCTTTCCAGACCATTAAGAGGTGAAACATGGTGATATGTCCAGCACATGCTGGGAAAAACTGGAATTCAGACTCTCTTTGGGCACCTCTGGTTTGGGTACTGAGGCTGAGTGGCATGAGCTGAGTGACACCCAAAAACCCCACAAATTAAGGGAACCCCAGCAACTAATTGAACAAAGCTATGGGAGGTTCCTCCCCCTCCTCTCCTTAATTCAGTTCCATTTTATTATTTTTTTTTAACCATGTCATTGGTGATGTGAAATGGATTTCTGTCAGTACATGTTCATTGATTGAGCTGTGTACAAAGATCTACCAATTCCTATAAATTTTTGATGGGATCTATTTTGGCTGCTCAGAGGTGGAACTTCTAGCTGGAACTTGAAAGCTGTCAAGAGCCTCATCTCAAGGCTGCTTGCAGGAAAGTTGGAGAGCCAAAGCTTCATCCTCCTCCAGGATATTGATCAGTGCCAAAAATTGTGGGCTCTCAATGAATCCCTCTCCTTTGCTCAGAAACAAAGTCACTTCAGAAATGTTAATAAATTCTGGAGGATGGCACAAGCTATTTAATGCTCTCCAGCCTCCCTGTCTTTCTCCTGTGCTTTGCTGCTTTGAAAAAAAGATTCCCTTCATCTCTGAAATTTGTTAGTGCTCTGTGGTTACTGACAGTTAACACCTCTTAAAAATAGCTTTCCTCCTCATTTATTTGGCTTTAGAAGAGAGCTGCTCTTTATTAAAAACACCCATGGTGACGTGGCCAACTATCAGGAAGAATATACAACAGAAATGGCAATAATGTTCAGATGATGATAATAATAATAATATAAATTAGGATAATAAAAAGAAGATGAAAATAACAATTATTCATATAATACTGATGCTAGCAATAAAAATAATAATAATAAAAATAGCATCACAATTTACATCTGTGTGTCACAAAGCTGCCTGCTCTGCCAGCTTGAACTCCTATCCCTGGTTTTAAAGATTAATAATCATGGAATCCTAGAATGGCAGGTTGGAAGGGGCCTCAAGGATCATCTGGTCCAACCTTTCTAATTGTTGTTCATGTGAGATTTCTGTTGAGCTGAGATTTACAACTTTCCAAAGGGAGGGAATCCACTTTTAGGGACAGAGGGGAAGAGAGGGATTTATCCATCCCTACCCACCTGCTACAAAGAGAACTGCTGACTCTTTAGGTTTAGCCTGGGCTGAGTCTAGCAGCAGTATGATTTCTTAAAAAAAACAACCTGAAAACCCTGAAAAAAAAACCCTTTTTTCCCAATTTTCCTGGCTGGCAAACTCCCATCCCTCTCCTTAATTTCAGATGGAGAAATTCAGTGGCGAACGCTCTTAAACTCCACGAGGTGTAACTCCTGGAGCAGATCTGGAGGATCCCATGGGGTGTTCACCTGGATGAGCATCTGAAGTGGGTTTTTTGGGGAAAAATCCTGCTACTCACGAGGGTTGCTTGGCTGGGAATCCATGGGGATCATCAGCTTGGCCCGGGTGGCTCTGCGGGCAGCCAGCGAGCGCTCCAAGGTGGACATGCTGCTTCCAACCTCTTCTGTCTCAGGGCCTGGAGAAAAACACCACAACAGCTCAGCTGAAAGAGATGGAAATTAATGCTTTTCTTCACCTGGTAGCTAGCAGAAAGATCAAGAAGGTTTGGGGTGGTTTGTTTGTTTTTTTTTTAGAATTCAGTTCTTTTAGCTGCTCATTAACTCTCACCACCTGGCCTGGGCCAAATAAAATTACTGTTTGCATTTTTCTGTAAGAGAATTAAGGAGATCATGGCCCCCCCCCC
>JAAWXA010000050.1:1939337-1951400 GCA_038090715.1 Florisuga fusca
AGGATCCCCCCCCTTTTTTTTTTTTTTTAATTTGTCCCTAAAATTATCTTTAAAACTCTTTGTAAAAAAAGACTGCATTTTTCTAGTAACTTCCCTCTCAGCAATTTATTTTCAAATCCAAGTCTCCAGCCCAGGAAAAGGCAGCATCAATTCAGGTGCCCACAAAACCTGGCAGGCAAGAGCTGGGCTTTGAAATATCACCTTCCTTGTGAGATGTCACAAAGTCCCAAGTCCAGATGGTGCTGACTACAGACCTGGTAACTCACAGTGCCTCTTCCATCTTGTTTTTGTTTGATTTTTTTTTTTCTCAAGCCATGTCTGGATTTTGCTCTTATTTGCTGCTGGATGACACCCAGCTCATGAGGATCTGAGAGCTGAATTATGCTGCTTAATGTCCAAACTAATTCCAAACCACCTCAGCAGCTGCAGAAATTGGAGATTCTGTTTAGCTTTAGAAATACAGATGCTGGGATTTAATGACATTAGCCCAGGATATCTGAAGTACTGGAAGATTCTAGAGAATAGACTTGTCAGAAAGAAAATGTGCTTGGAGCTGGATGCTTGGTGAATTGCAATGAAGTAAAAGCTATTTTCCCTTCTTCATACCTCGCCCCATGGGAATTTTATATTTCCTTAATTTGCTATTCTAATAAACCCTGGAAGAAATCAGTTTAATGCTGTCATCCAGGTAAGCTTAAAACCCACTATTCATCTCTGATGTACCCAAGCAAACACAGAGTCTTTAAAAATAAGCAAAAAGAAAGATTTGCATGGAAAGACTTTTTTTTTTTTTTCCAGATCACTCTCCTCTGAAATGCAGGACTGAAATGCCAACTCCTCCATCAACAGCCATTCCCAGACCTAATTGTGGGTGAAAAGCCAAGGCCAGTCTTCCTGAGCTGACTTTTACAGAATGAGGAGAAACATGAAGGCATTTATTTCTGGTCTGAGGCATTTACACATCAAATACTCAGCTCAGCCTTTGTCATTAAGTTGCTCATCTGCTGGGATGCTTTCCTCCCATCCACTGCAATCAATGGAGCTCTCCAATCGATCTCCTTGGGCCCTGAAATATCTGCTTAGGCAAGGAGAAGCTCCTGGCTCTATCTTCCCAACCTCTAAATATAACAGGGACCTTTGTAGTAAAAAGAATTGTCACCATTATCTTCATCAAAACAGCCAAAACACCATGTCAGGAACAGAAAATTAGCTCTGTTGAGAAAGATGAAAGCTGTTCCCTTGAAACTTTTATTCTCTTGCAAGAAGAGGAGCTCTGGATAAGGGATAAAAGGCATCTGAAATAGTCACCTCCATTATTTACAGCCCTGCACCTGAGATTCAGGAATTATTTCATGCTTTCACTCACAAGCAGCATGTCCACAGTGAATTCCAGACAAATATCTTTATGTTTTCATCTTCTGTGCTGTGTTTCACTCTCCATCCCTCTCTCCACACCCCTTGCCTCCCCCTTGACTTCCTATCAAGTTGGTGGAAAAAAAGTCTTCTCAGTTCAAGTGATGTGCTGGGGGTCACAAAAAGGTGGAGAAAACTTCACTGAAAGCTCATTTTTCTTACAGAATTTCTTTCCTCACATCTGTAAGTTTTCTCAGTCTCCTCCTGGTGATGCTGCTGCCCTTCTTCCTGACCGTGTCTTCCCTCTGCTCCCTTTCTCATTTCTTTTTTTTTTTTATTTTTTTTTTATTCTCACTTACTTGTCTACGCCTCTTCTTCCTCTCTGGGTTTAAAAAAACTTTGCAAGTTTAAAAAACTTTGACTTCCAGTTGATTTTCTGAACGTCTGAGCTTTCCCCTAGTCTGAAACCACTGCAAAAAATTCATCTAGAAACACCTCCCCCAACTGTCAGTTTTCCAGTCTCCTCCTGGATCTTGCCAGGTTTCCTCCTGGATCTTTTCAGGTTTCCCCTGGGGAAGGCAAGTTAAAGATTCCACTCCACCAATCCCAAATCCATTTCAGGACCATTGGGATGCTGCTGCTGGAGAAAAAACTTTGGAGAACACGGACTGAGGTTGGACCTAGAAATGTCCCTCCCAGACCAATCTTGTTTTATGACTTCAGGATTTTAATTTCCCCCTACAAGGGCATCCCAGCCAATTTCCATCTCTCCCAGTTTTGGGGACCTCACCAGGTTGTGGGGCACTCTTGGTGCCCAGTTGTGTTTCTGACTGGCTGTGGCTGACAGGGGTGATGTCCTGGCAGCTCTGCATTGGGGATTCCCTTCCTGCAGGCTCCAAGCTTGTGGGTTTCTCAATGTTCTTCATTTCCATCTCCTCGTGGTGGATCCACAAATCTGGGGGTCTCAGGTCCTTCTGGCTTCCCTTCCTTTTCCCAGCACTGTGGGTTGCACGTTTCCTGCAGCAAAGAGAAAGAACTGTCATGTAAAAAGGGGTTTTTTCCCTTCCATAAAACCATAAAAGTGATGTCTCCTCCTGGATCTCTTTCTAAGGAATCCCTCTGGTTGTGTCCCTCAAGGGACAGCAGTTCTCCTGATGTGCTTCTTGGAGCTTGGGATGCAGCAAGGTGGGATGGGGTCACTTTGTGCACCAGTTGCTGTAGAAATGGGGGAAAAACACCTTCCTGGAACAGAGTGACAGAATGTTAGGGGTTGGAAGACACCTTGAAAGAGTCCAACCCCCCTGCCAGGGCAGGATCAGCAGTGTCCTCTGCACCCAAAAACAGCAACAGAAAACTGCTGAGCCACTTCTCCTGACTTACACACACCTTACACCTTCCCTAACTGCCTGCAGCATAGGCTGCATTCCTCTAAATATACACTAAATTCTCTAAAGATACACTCAAGTGGTATTTTTACTACATCAAAGCCCTGTCTCATCTCAGGAACCAATGGCAACAACAGGTTGTCGAGCAGAAATACCCCCAGTCCTCCAACTGCCACCCTAAAAGGCAGAAATTGGTTCAGGCTCTTTGGCTGGTCCATACTCCTAAACCTTCCCTAGGGCTGAAAAATTCATTTTAAAATGGGATCTGGAAAGTTAGAAGGGGAAGTGAGGTTGGGGCTGGGGCAGGGACTTGGGTTTATAGCCCACAAGCCAGAAGAACATTGGCCTCTGCTCAAAATTAATTCCAATATTTCATTATTTCCTAATCTCATTATTTTCTAATTGCACAAACTTAATAATTTTAAAGGATATTATTTCAAAGAACAGGGAGAAAAACTACAGAACAAAATATGTTCTTGCACCAGCCTGATTAACACCTACAGGAGTAATTAAGAGCACTTTCATTCCAACCTTGGCATCTGACTTGCTTGAAGGTAAAAAGCAAAGCTGTTCTTTCTGTCTCCCCCAGAAACAAATCATAATTTTGGTTCTAACCAAGGAATGACTTTCTTCCCATTGGGACAGAGCAGCTTTTTTTTTTTTTCTTTTTGTCACTTTCAATTGAAAAGAATTCATTTCCCCAGGCTTGAGTAATTTCAGCCCCCAAGTCATTGGATCCACAGCTCAAACCAGGGGCTTAGATTCAATCTGTCACTTCAGCCATCACCACCAAACCACGCCAGCAATATCATGAAAAAAATAAATAAAATCTGGGCAATCGCCCAGCTTGGTCCACATGGTTTTGTTTTGGTTTTTTTCCCCACAAATTATTGATGTTCTGGCAGCCCCCAAGTTGCAAAATGAAGCCGAGCCACTCGTGCACCTTGAGGGTCATCAGTGAGAAAGGAAAATAAATCCTCCCCTGGACTCTTTTGTTTATGCAAGGCAGAAATTGTGGTTCAGCTTCTACAAATGCCTCTGCAGGATCTTTGCTGCACCAACCAAACCCATTCCACCTCCAAAAGATGCTCATAAAAAGCTCCAGCATCAGCTGCAGCAACGGAATGGGATGGGTCAGGAGTTGGTGTCAAGATTTACAGTGGGATTCAAACTGAGTCCATTACCCATTTTATAACTGGAGTGGGGATTGGGAAGACAAGGAGTTTGGAACTGAAAAATTCCTCTCAGGTGGCAGCATTTCTGGTGATCAATTATTTTGCAATGTGAAGTAACAATACAAATTTTTTTTCCTAAGGATGACTGTAAAACCACAGGCCAGCTCTGCCCTTAAAATATATACATTGCTGATGCAATCCTGAATAACAACAGCAGAACTGAAGGTGTTCTTTCAAAATAAATAAAGTCTTGGTGCTTATTAATAAAATAAATCAAGTCAAAATAAATAAATAAAGTCTTGGTGCTTATTTCTGTATTTTCCAGCAGGGTGCTGCCTGGGCAGTGGTTCCAGATGTTCTCCAGCAACACGTAGCTCCTAACAACATACTCATGCTACACAGGATAATTACTCCAGGGTGAGATCCCTCTTTGTTGCCTTCATTTGCATTTAAACACACTTCAGGTTATAACAACTCAGCCTAATTTATATTTTTAACAGCAACCGAAGACGTCGCCAGCTGAAGATCCTGGAAATAAAACTCTTCTCCTGTTCCAAGTTTTTGCTTGGGAAAAAAAACCCCAGACCATGGGTAACCATCCAGTCCTGGTCTGACTGGATGTCTTCTGATGGAGCAGGGAGGCAAGAGACAGAGGTAACAGCCCTGTAAGATGTAACCACCTCCCTCATGAGCCCTGAGCCTCCTGCACTGCTGTAATGATGCTCAGCAAGAAATGTGAACGTTACTTAACCTGTATCATCCTTCCTGTGCATGAGTTGGTATTTTATAGATTTATTATTTTTTTCCCCCTTCATTTTAACCTGGCAAAAATGTGCATTTTGCCTTTTGGGCTGTAGCAAAGGGAATTCAATATACAGGGGTAAAAAAAAATAAAAAAGGAATACAAAATGATTCTGTCTGCAGAAAATTCCCCTCCCAGTGTCTACAGGTGGAAAAAAAAATATTATTTAATTCTGAAATTTCATTTTATTTCCTTCCAGCCATCCTGAAAAGCTGAAAGCAACATCTGCCTCTCCTACCACCTTGCTCCATGGTCCTCTCTGGATGAGCAGCCTCAGCCTGGAGGATGTGCAGAACCCAGGAGCATCTTTACTGGCTGCCAGCTCATTCCCTCTTAGTTTGGATTTGATTACATTTCTGTTAATGCCTCCTCTGGGCCTTCCCAAATATAAACTGACACATCCTTCTTGTTCTATTGGACTTAAATTTGCTTGAGCTTGTTGTTTTGTTTTTTTTTTTCCTTTTTCCACTGCTTCTTTGCCCAGGATTTTACCTCTCGAGCTAAATTTAAGTTCTGGTGTTTAATTCTTCTTGCCTGATTTTTTCCAGTCCACCAAGACTTTGTTTGGGGCAACTCAGATGAGATTCACCTGCCCATAGTATAAAAGTTAAACAGGAAATCCAAATCTACCAGCTTCACATTTTTTAATCAGTGGACAGCAGAACACATTGTCAAAGGACCAACCTTCTGATGAAAGCTCCTCTTATTCCCCGTGGGCTACAGAAGAGGTCAAGGTGGCTCAAACTTGGATATTTAATTTGGACACCTAATTCTGTATAAATCAATCCTTCTTTTTTTTTTTTTTTCCCCTCATTCTTGTAATTTCTTTCCCCGTTACAAAGTCAAAAGAGCTTCAGCCTTGATTAACCCAAACCTACTCATCAGGAGAATTTCCAGTGCCTTCAGAAGATGGCCTGATTTTTGGGTGCCAAGACTCACAATAGCAGCAGATTTTCAAATCAGTTCATCATTCAACTAGCCCAGCACTCCTAAAAGCACAGGCCCTTATTCTGCCAAATAAGAGCATTCTTATTGAAAAATTTTAAAATATTCACCTAAAGAAAAAGCACTTGCCCCTAGGACTGTGAAAGTCCTAGGAGGAGCTTTGAGGTCCCTTCCAACCCAAACCACTCTGGGATTCTATGCACATGCAAAATCCATGCCCATGCAAATATTTAGCATTCCCCTGGACAAGCTATGAAACTTCCTGTCCTGGTTTGGGCCAGGAGAAAGGTCATTTTCTGCCTTGGACTTTTGTTTTCAGCTCAGTCTCTTGTCAGGAGCTGCACTTAATGAAATTAACAGCAAGTTTTTCAGGCAGTGTCTGCTTCTAGGACTGATAATTCCATGGTTATAGTTACAGCCAGAGCCTGGGATGCAGAACAAGGACACTGCTCAGCTCTGAGGAACATTTTGCCCTCTGGAAAGAGAAAAGGAGTGAAGAGGTCCCACCTAAAACCCTCCCTTAGGAAGGAACAGGTAAGATAAATGACCAAAATTGACCAAACAGAGTATTCCATCCCATCCACCTCACACTCAGGATAAATTTGAGGGATCACCAGGGTCAAACCCCTTCCTGCTTCCCCTTCTTCCCCTCTCCCTGTTTGCTTCAGCATCCTGGGAGGATTCCATCTATTCCTCCTGATCCATTCCAGCCTGAATCTGTGTGTTCCTGCCTCCAGCTCCCAACTGACCCCAGGATTCCAGCCTGGACTCTCCCAGGGCTGCCCTGCAGCCTCGGGGGTGACGTGAGAGTTATTGGGGGAGAGGGGGGGAGGACGTGGGATCAATTTTCCTGTATATTTGCAGAGATTTAGTAATTTTTCCTTTTTATCATCACTGTTTCCTTAAAGCTGTGTGGTTCAGTTTCCAACCCATCGGTCTCTCTTATTGTCTCTCTTTCCTTTATCAGGGAGGAGAGGGGGAGCATCTGGCATTTGGTTGAATTTTTAGGCCAGTGTTAAACCCTGACATTTCCCTTTTATCCAGCTGGCAGCTGAGCACATCCCTGCCTTCTCCTCCCTGGATTCAGAACTTACTTCCTCTGCTGCGCCGAGGAGCGCCGGGTGCAGATGACGGCCACCACCACCACCACCACCACTGTGATGACCCCAACGGTGACCACGATGATGACCAGGAGGTTGCTGTTCTTCTGGGGGGTGACACTGCCATGGGGAGGGTGCATCTGCCCGATGGGTGGCTCTGGAAGAAGGAAAGACAAGGAGGGGATGGTCAGCGCCGTCCCCTGCTGCAGGAGGAACCCAGGAAATCAAAACCCAGCAAGGTGGCAAGAAATCCTTTGAAAGAGCAGATGGAGGCTGCAGGTGGCTGTCACAAAGAGCTGCAATTTCTGTCTTGCTACATTTGGGTAGGACAGAAAACAGGAAAATATTTAACAGGGAAATATTTAACAGTAACCACTTTGCATGGGTTTTTGTTTTTTTTTTTTGGGTGTTACTAACCTGATGCTGGGAGTCAATAACTCTCAGCTCATTTTTGCTACTCTCAGCTGAAACTGGCAATACAAGGACTATGGATTTTATTTTTTTTTTCCTTTATGGCCTGCATGGTCTTTCTCACTAGTTACAGGCAAATCCATACCTTGGGTATCAGCCAACCTGAGCCCTTGATTCACTGGTCAGTTCTGCAGCCAGCCCACACACCTCAGCCTGTTCCATTTACTGCTGTGCTCAGCAGAAAACTTCTGGGGTCAAGTCCCACTCAAACAGACCTCAACTGTTTTTCCCCTCTTGCCTTGGGAAGAACACAGTTTCTATGTTTATTCTTTTGTTGGATAATGCCCCACACAACCTTGGCCCATACATAATGTGTATGCAGCAATCCTTCTGCTCTCTCTGCTGAGCCAATTTTGTAGATTACACCCTCACAAAGCCTTAAATGTCTTTGCACTGAAGCTTGGAAAAAAAAAAACCTAAATAGTGGATGCAGTGGGATGGAAAAGGAAGAGCTGGGCTTGGGCATGGCCAAGATATCAGCAGGAAAATAACTCATCTGGCATCATTCTCAGATGTAGAAAGGAAACAATATTTGTCTGGGCTCTCATTTTGCCTTTAGCACAACTGGACATGAAAGGAAAAAGGAGAAATCATGCCAAACAATGGTTTTAGGGAGGAATAAATGGAATTTAATGGTAATAATTCTGCCTGGATTTATCTGACCTAATATTCTTTCTTAACTAATTTCTGGGTTTCAATCACTTGCCCTTTTCTCATTGCTTTCTCAGGCAGATGAGTAAGATCAGCAGCCACAAGTGTTACATTTCAGCCTTAGAGCAGTCTAGTTCCAAAATCCCAAAGATTCTGGGGTTTGCTCTCCATGCTGAGTAAAAGGCACTGAAAAAACACACCACATAAAATAGAGTGACTATCAAGAAAGACAGGTTATTTTTCTCTCCCTATTCTTTATAGCAGAAACTCTTTTTTACTTCCCCAAAGTCACTTTTTAAATATTTATGATGAAATACTACCAAGAGCAGGAGAAAAAAAGTGTTGTGCTGGCTTGCAGGGAAGTAGAACAGAAAAAAAAGGTGCCAGAAATTTTGCATTCCCTCCTTGTCTTGACTGAGGAAAATAATCAGTGTGAGTTAATCAGCTCTGTGCCTTGTAATTATTTTGTACTTGCAAAGCTCACTCAATACCTCATTTGAGGGAACTTTGTTCTTTCATTGAAGAACATGAGGTGAGGATGCTTTGTTAGGTAACAGAGATGAGGGCAGGAATAAGGAGTTATTCTTACACACCCCAGCTGGCAACAATTAAATTCAGCTAATTCTGCTTAAGCCACAGGGTTCTCTCATTCCTTTCTATTTTAGGGCAGGGATCATTAATAAAAATCAAATTTTAAAAAGGGTGTTTTCTGCAGAAAGCTTGAATTGAAATACAGCAATGTAAAATGCATTTTATAATTATTTTAAATATATTTTTTTAAGATTTATTTTGGTTGGAAAAGGCTTTGAAGCTCATCAAATCCAACCCTTAACCCAGCACTGCCAAAGCCACCACTGCCCCAGGGCCCTCAGCACCACATCTCCAGGGCTTTGGAAGGCCTCCAGGGGGAACCCTTTTGGGAAATAAATTACTTTTAATCTTTATTTTGCACAATTGATGGGATTATCAACAGCTGAGAAAACTCTCACCCTAAAAAAACCAGCAAGCAGGAGGCCAGCACTGGGGCCACCACACTGGGTAGCCTCCAAGCCATGAGAGAAGAATGAGAGTGCAATAAGGAGAAGAAAATTAGGGGAATATCACCCAAAGAATGCTGAGGCATGGTTGGCTGGAGCCTGTAGTTACCATTCAGACTGCTCCTGTCAATCAGGTTGGTGTCCACTGGCCAAAAGGAGCCATCCCCATGTCGACCTGTGGGGCAGAGAAATTCATCAGAGAATGATCTGACACCTCAAAAAAAAAATTTGAGGTGTTCTTTTATTTTCTCCTTTTTTTTTCTTCCTTTTTTTTTTTTTTTCTTCTTTTATTTTCTCCTATTTATCAGCTTGGGGCTAAATAGCCAGGATGGTTTTGGACAGACTTCTGCTCTGCTCCCTCACATCAAAGAAAAGGAGAATCACAAACGTTGGGAAAGTCTTGCCAAGCTCCTCTACATCTCTAAAGTTGTGGGATTGTGCAGTGGGCAGAAATAGTTTGGGTTAAAAGCTGCTTTTTTGGTAAAGAGCAAGACCTGCTCTTGGCATGGCCATGCTGCACTGAAGCAAAGCCCCAGCTCTTTTTTTTTTTTTTTTCATTTAAATCAAAGGAACCTTCCCAAGTGGCATGGTCTGAGCTGGGGACATCTTCCCCTGAGACATCTTCCCAGCACATCAACACCCCCTCCAGAAGAACCTCTTTTTTTTTAGCTCTGCTGTCCCTTAGGTTCAGTTCCTGAGGAGGGTTTTGGGTTGGTGAAGTGATGATGGAAAAATTCTGAGAATTTACTCCACGGCAGGGAATTACCAGGAAATATTCCCAATCATTTCTACACCAAACCATCACTGTCTACATTGGATCTCTGGGCAGATTAGCAAAAAAAAACCATAACAAAACACCCACATTTTCTCCCTTTCCTCCAGTTCTTGCTGCTGTGCCCTCCAACTTGCCAAAAATCTTCCTGTGCATAACTCTGCCTACCAGCTTGGAAAAACAAATATTTGGTGCTGAATGGCCCTAAATAAATGGCTGCTGATTCTCATCAGCTCAGACTTCAAGGCAATCATCTTCTCAATCAGCATAATTGCACAGCTACAACAATTTGATCCTGAGGAAGCCAGGTTGCAAAATGTTTTGCTGGAGAAGGAGTTGAAAATAAGAGAGAAATGGGAGGTTTATTGTAATTCTGACACTCCAAAGGAGTCCTCAGAGCACTGCACCTCAGCCTGCAAATATGTTGTGACCCCAGAGTTCTACAGTGCTCAGGAAAATAGGTGTCTCAGTGGAAGAATGATCAGGGTTAAATCTTTTTTTTTATAGAGTCCACACCTGAGTGAGAGCCCAAAACATTAGGAAAAAAAAGTTAAGTGTGTTGAAGACTTCAAAAACTAACTCTGCATCCCTGACTCTGAAGTTTGGTGCTTTTTAGATTAATGTAAGAACACTTTTCAAGGCATTATACACAAGGTTTTGATTGCAGAAGTATTTATCTAAAGTGCTGCCCATCTCACTTCTGGCCCCAGGAGGGTGATGCCATTTATTTGGGATGCCTGGAAGCAGGGTTTGGCCTACAGCATCCATCCTGGGGATTCTTGGCCTAAAAAATGTTTCTTCTACACTTGAAGTTTTGTAAACCATCCCAAGGCAGCAGACTCTTCCAGTTTTACTCACTGAGAGCAACTCTTTCAAAAATCCCCATTTCTGATCCCCATTTTCCATAGTGAGGAAATGCACAGAAAGGACCTTGGTGAAGAACTAAAGCACAAAGCTCCCACCCAGCCTTTTTTTCCCCCTTTTCTTTTTGAAAGCTGAACTTTTTCAGCCTTGCCTAACAAGCTGAAGCCTCCCCTAGGTTTGCCAAACCTGCTCAAAAAATGATTTAAGTGCAAATCTGAGAAAAAGACCCTGACAATTTACTTCCAGGCTTCTTTTTAACCTAACACTTTTACTCTTTACAAATAGTTTTTAGACATTGGAACCTGACATTTGCAATTTGTGTGTTCCATGGGGGAAAAAATAATAATAATAAAAAAATCATACTGAGCACAAGCAGCTTTTAATTTTATAATTTGTGCAGTTCTACTTCTTTCAAGAAACCACATGCTGGGGTATCACAGAGGACAAATTTCTAAAGCTGGCTGGGGGTTGCTCTCCCTGTGAGACTACTTGTAGCACAAAGCAAAATCCTGGGGAAGAAATAGGCTCCTGGTAACTTCCAGGGATGCTCCAGGCTGAAGTGAAACTTATGAAAGGTCCTGGAGTTGACTTTGATCTTCTAAACATCACTTTCTTGTCCTCCCTGGGATTATTGCAGGGTAACTCAATTCACTGCAGTGTTAAGTGAAATCAAAGCTTTGAGGTTTACACCTCACTTTGCCTTTTAAATGAGAGGGAAGTGAGAGTTCAAATCCAAATAAACCTCCCAAGACCCAGCCTGAGTTTTCCAACTCTTACTGTCAGTGGTAAGACTCACAGAAATGTGCAATGCCTTCACTGCACATCAAATAAATACTTAGGAATAAATAGGTTTAAAGTAAATAAAAATAATAATAAAAAAAAATAAATCCTTGCAGCAGGATTCAAAAGGAGATGGGAGCAGAGGAGCTGTGACTGATCAGACTTCTTATTTGGAAAAGGTTACTGATAATGCCTTGAAAAGTTGACTAAACTTGGCTGAACAGGAGCTGCTGTTTCCAAAGAAAAGGTGATTTATGATCTCTCCCCGTGAGGCTTTTGAACTTTTAATCCATAACCCAGGAAAGGGTGGAAAAGGAGCCTGGAAATTACGCTGAGCTTAATTATACTTAAGGTGAATTATTCAGAAGTGTGGCAGAGAGCCTCAAGATTTATTTCATACAAAGCAGCTTGACGTTTTAATTGGTCCTTCAGAAAAGAGACAAAACAATTTCCTCTCCTGAAAATTTACATCTTCACTATCAAAGCAGCAGCAGCAGCTGAGCAGAACTTCAGGGAGAGGATTCAGGAGCATGCCAGCTCATGGGGTCTGAGGACCCCCCCCCTCACCCAAACCCTGGGTCCCAACAGCAAAGGTGACACTGAAGGCACCTTACCTTGGTCATTGGCCATCTTGTCGGGGTGCTCGACTGCAAGAAAGGGACAATGTCATTAGAGGCTGGCCAGCAAGGTGACAGAGCCCATCAACCGCGGCCTTAGGGCGGGAGGGA
>JAAWXA010000050.1:1951420-1979596 GCA_038090715.1 Florisuga fusca
TTAGGGCGGGAGGGAGGGGGGCAGGAGGACATCTACCATTCCCTGTTTTTCAGAGACATCCTGGAGGTCTGAGAACCACAGAAAGGCAGGATAGGAGTTGGAAGGGACCCAGAAGGACCCCGAGCTGGAGTTCCCAGAAGACCCACCCCACCCCTCCACCTGAAACCAAACCAAGAGGTCCAAACCCTCCTTGAAGTCCAGGCCCGGGCTGAACCATTCCTTACACCCAATATTTTCCCCACATTGAAACCTCTGCAGCAACGTTATTTTTTTTTTTTCATCCTGATTCTTTTTCAATATGAGAAGTTTAATTAAGTCAGAAGGGGAAAAGAGAGAGAGACACACACATTACTGCTTTGAATAATTGCAGTCAAATCACCTACAAGCTGAACACTCAGCCTGACTTATATTATCATTATTTCAGCTTTTTACAAAGGGGATTAAAACTATTTACATGTTTTTGCATAATAACCCAAAAAGATTGCGTGATCTGAAGTGCACCAGACAAGACTTCAAAATTCAATAGATATATTAAAAGCTTGCCTGCACAGCTACAGCTTCTTGACTCTTTCTGATATGGCTGAGGGAATTAAACTTTCCTCATCTTCCTAAGTAGCTAGGGTAGAGCATTAACCAGCCCTCTGCTTGAGAAATTATGCAAGAAACTGAAGTACAGGAAACTGGGGAGGGGGAAAAGCAGAATGATTTGGCACATGAAGCTGGAAGTCAAAGAACCTGCAGGTGCAGAGAATGCTAAAAATCTGCTAAAATCCCACCCAAACCTCCTGGAGGGGATGGCATCACGCTGGGGACAAGTGGAGGTGCTCAACTAATTTCAATTTACAGCCCCATCTATGACCCCCCCCCAAAGCTTCAATTTGTTTTTCTTCCCTCAGGCTTCTGAGAAGAGGGGTGGATGGAGCTCATTGCCTTGAACTTTGGAGAAACCTGGGAGCCTGACTTGCCCACTGGGTTATCCCCTTTCCCTTAGGAAAAAAAAAGAGCAATGAAAACACAAAACTGTCTGCTGGTACCTCCTGATGCTGCCCCTGGTCCTATTTTGCTCCTTTCTCCAGGCAAAACCCATGAGCATCCATTGCTGTGGTCTGGGGGGGTGGTACCCTGGTGGGTTTAATGGTTGGTGCTGGTTCTGAACTGGGCTGTGGTGGTGAGAGGCAGCATTAGAGGGCACTGCAGTGCTAGAAATGCTGCCCCACACCAGCCCTGCAAGGAAAAGGGGGGGATGAAGAGGGGGACCAGCAGCATCTGAGACTGCAGAGCTCTTTGAGAAATGCTACAGCAGGCAATAAAGTGGGTGTCCTGCAGAAATCCCCACGGAGAAAGGTTTCCTTGCACAGCTCAGCAGGATATCAAGTGTCTGAGGAGGCTGAAGCTCAGCCCAGACCTTGTCCTCCCTCCCTCCCTCCCTCCATTTCAAACCACACCTGAGGCAGTGTTTTATTCTTGCTCCATCTCTGTCTCTAGGTGCATCAACAGGCAACATTTTTACCCATTTCTATCCCTTTCTGTCTCTGGAGGTAATGTTTGGTGCAATAAGCAGAATATTATTCTCATTATTAAATATTAAATACGTTAATAATACTCCTGTAAAAATATCCTAACAAGTTATTTCAAAGACTAAGGAATTCCTCCTGACTGTCCTGCTTGCTCATTCACTCTTTGGCTCTCCCGTTTTGCTGGGTAGTAGCAAATAAACTTCAGATTATTTCACTCCTTCTGCACTGTCAGGAATTTCTGGAAATTGATCTGCCATAAAAATAACATAATGGCCAGAGGTGGAATTTCACTTCAAGGGAAACCTGTGACAATGCACTGTGAAAGGCTGCAAAATCCAGGTATTATTTGGCCAATCTCTGCTTCTTTTCCACATCCACATAAATATGTAGACCTAAGATTTCCTGAAGTCATCCAGGCTCAGGAAAGGGTAAGAAAAAGTCTAATAAACAACCTCAAATTTTGCCTCAAAAGCATGTAACAAAAACAATTTTGAAAACTGGTGGGATGTTCAATCCCTTTTTCTCCTTCTAGCCCAGGTCCCTGAGAATGTGTGCATCAGATTCTTTACGTGATTAATTAATGAAGTGCTTTAAGTGATTAATTTAAGTGGCCAGAGCATTAGAACAAGCAGATCCTCAAGTGATGTAAACTGCAGTGGATGCTCAGAGCAGGATGAGGATTTACATCAGCTGAGGATTTGCCCCCTTCCCTCTAGCTTCTCACCAGTGGAGCTGAGATGGGGAAGAATATAAGCTCCAGGGTGGTGCTATTTCCTCCTCCTCACAGATCCACCACCCTGTGAGTAGTGGAGATCCTCATGGCCAACTCCAGGCAACTACAACGTGAGTTGTGGTTTGGGTTCCTTGGAGGAGCTCCAGGAAACAAGGCAGGGGGTGACTTAGTGGCTCTTTGATGCTTGTTAAGTTCCTCAAGGTGGAAATGTCCCTCTGATCAGGGCAGAGATTTGCCATCAGGGCTCACATGACCACGTGGCAGGTCCACATCTATGAATTACCATCAAAGATGGGAAGCCCAACATTTGTGCATCATTCAGAAGGCACTCAAGGCTTCAGAAAATCTTTTTCCAGCCCAAGTGGAGGGAGAGATTTGCCAACAAAACCATCTGAACAGTATTGAACGTGACATATTTAGGGTGGATGTCATTGAGGATTCATGGCAGGGCATTAGACATGGTCCTCGTAGATTATGACAAGATGTAACCAATGTATAAATTCATCTTTTTGCTATCTGTTGATCCTGTCTGGTCTGGAATTCATTTCCCAAATGAGCTGTATGGTACTTTGTATAAACACTACAAAATAGGTGATATCAAGTCTGATAATCTTTTGGTTTAGTTCCATACTAGATCTCTGTATCTTTGCAGCTCTCATTAGCCTGCAGGGGTTTTTATTTGAGGTTTTTTTTGATGCCTTGCCTCCTTTTAAACTCAACCTAATAGACTTCATCTGCTTGGCACAAAACTGGGAGCATGAAATGAAGCTGGCACCAGCTACTTGGTAGAGATGAAGCAGCCTCAGTGTGCCATCTCCCCCCATTTCCTGGCAGGGGAGAATGAATCACCAGGATCTGCCCAAATATTCAGCCAAGGTGAAAGATGACTTGGACAACTCAGTCCTGCAAACCTGGGCACGTGGTGGTAAGTTCCCAACAATTCTTCATTTTTTTACCCCCCCCTGGATCTTGCTAATTCCTGGAAACTGTTGTCTGAGGCTTTAAGTCCCAGGGTTGAGGGGAACACTACTGTCAGCCCAGGAATAAGGGCAGGGAAATGCCTGAAAATGGGGGGGTTCCCTCCTTCCTGCAAAGAAAAATTGGCAATTCACTTCAAGGTTTCTTGAAAGACAAACTCTCACCTAACAAATGAACAAATCATGGTGTGGGGTGGTGCCTCACCCTTTCTTTGCAGTCATTTGCCTTCATTTTTTGTACAGATTTAAATGAAATCACTTAGAATTGATTAAAAATAAAAAAAATAAAAAAAAAGAACGTTAATTCCAAGCCTCTCAAGCCCAGGTTTGAGGCTGAATTTCCCTAATTTCCCTCCATCTGTGACTCCTCGGCCCCAGCCCCTTGCCCACTTTCAATTCCCTCCTGCCAAGATGTTATTTTTCCATCCAAATCCCCAGATTTTCTGTCGAGGAGGAGCAGAGAGAACGTGCTCCCACATCCGCCACGCTTCTCCCCGGGAAGAGGTTGGGTGTCTATGTCATTTGAGTTTTTCATTAATTACACCTCTTCTTTAAAAAGTAATTTCCTCCCTTTGTGTAAGCCAGTGAGTGACAGTTAAAATAGAAGGAGCAGAGCTCCCTGCTTCCCACTCAGGGGAATATTGCTTACATCTTCATAACTAATAATTTCTGGGTAGATCATGATGGGGCTTCACACCGACAGGCAGAAGGGAAGAGAGAAGAGGAAGGATCCCTCCCTCCTCCTTTGAAATTCAGTCTGAGACAAGGGCAGTCCCCTGCTCTTGGAAACATCAAAACACCAGCCAAAAAAACCTCTCAAAATATGGGGGGCCCTGCTCAGTGGTCACTAAGGGGGAGGGATTAATTAGTCTGCTGTTAATAGCAGGTAGAGAAAAATCTCTGGAACAGTTTCCCCCCCTCCCAACGTCAAGCTGGCTGAGATTTTTTTTTCCTCAGAATTTTGCCTGCCTCCCCGTGAGTCATTCCAGGTTCCTCCAGATCCAAAAGGAAAAGGGACCTCCCTCGAGAGCTCCAGTCAGGTCCAATTAACTTCATTATTGATGGTAGAAAGTGAGGTGGTGTCAAAAGTGCTTTCCCCCAGCTGACTGAAGTTAAAACATATAGTGCCTGCCTCATTATGTGCTTTACTTTTGTCAACTCCTGGATGATAAACTCCTTTTATCTCCCAATAATCATTCCAAGTAGCAAAAGCTCTTCTGGCTGGCAAGGAATTAATTGCAAAGCTCCCACTGAGGTATTAGGAAATTGGAGGGATTATTAAGATCCCAAGGATAAGAATTCCAAACCTTTCAGTGTCCGGAAGAAAATAGGATCAGAGAGAGGTCCCACTCCCTTGGAATTGCGAGCTTGGATCCGGAAGTAGTAGACAGTGTCCAGGTTGAGGTCCATGATCTGGTGGGTGAGTCTGTCCCCACTGATGGATTCCATGATCCAGTCATCAATGGGAGCATTCTTCTCCAAAGTGTAGAAGAGGATGTAAGCTGGATAAAGACAAATCTCTCCATTAGTGCTGCAATTAATCCCCCCCCCTTGAAGAAATACATCTAAAAATCCCATGTCTTTGGGAAAAGGAGAGATGGAAGATCTCCCCCCAAAACAGGACCGTGATGGCAAAACACATTTGTCTATTTTTAGAAGAAAATCACAGTTCCATTTCACTGGATTCACTACATGACACAGTTGCTGTAAGAAATAAAGATTTCACAAATATAAAAATCAGGCAGCACCCCTGGAAGGGCTGGGACAAGTGCTTTTCTCCCAGTCAGCCTGAGAGGTGCCATAAACCACAGAAATCTTCAGTGTTGCAGGGCAGAAATAAAACTAAAAGGCATTAGTGACACACACACCAGTTCCAGGGTGCTTGTGGGAAGGCAGACAATATTTCTTGGCAGCTAGGGAGGAAAGTATTTTGGGGGGAAAGAATGAAGAATTCAAAATGTTAATTCTTACCATTAACTTAAAAGAGTGCTCCTATAATTACTTACCACTGAGGAAAACCTACAGCTGAGAACTCAGAGAACAGAAGTACCAGTGTTAGGAAATTATAATGGTTTCTAGGAATTACTTTGGAAATGACATTTTGGGAAGAAAAAAGCCTGTCAGAAAGGCTGAGAAGTCTGTGCCAGCCCAGCCTCAGCTGGGGACCTGCAACAACAGCCTCTGCTTGGATCCAAAGTTACTACAAACTTGGGGAAAGCCTTATTTATTGCTGTTGCCATTGGTCTTTTCTGAAACAAAAGGGCTTTTTCAAGACTCATCCCACATGAGCAGTTTGCACCAGGCGTGGAGAAGCAGTGTGAGGATGGAAGGGATGTGGGGTTGTGGTTGTTGGGGTTTTTTTTGCCTGTTTTATGTTATGGGGTTTGTAGTCTGGGGTTAGCAAAGCATTTCCTCTGACATTTGAATATGTACAAAGATAGGAAAAAAATATTTGTTAAAGCACCACAAATCCCCTGACTCAAACGTTTGTAAGGATGAGGATGGGGCTGTTGGGGATTCTTCTCCTTTCCACAAGGAGTTGTTTCCTCTGCAAAACATTTGACCACGTACACAGTAAAACAAACCAAACCAAAACCCATCCCTGTGAGAGTCATTCTTCAGCCAAGTGCTACAAGAAAGGACTTTGTGCATGGATGTCAGGGGACCCATTCTGCTCTCGGGTTTGAACGCTGCTGTCAACGAAAAAAAACCTCCATAAAAGTTGCTACCACGGAGTCATTTCAAGCCTTGGAAAGCTTTTATTACATTTTGTCTTGAAGTCACTGGGGAATGAGGAGCATTAGGCCTTGTTTTGAGGTCTTGTCCATCAGAATGATGGTTTCTCCTCTCTAATGGCTGTGGTAGGGCAGTGTAAACAGAGCTATTTCATCCACCCGGGCTCCTTTCGGACACGGTCACGGGTTGTAAAACACTGATGGTAACAGGGAATGAAATTATCCACAGCTAACCAAGTCCAACCAAGGAACTGTTACCACAGGGCATGGAAATACATCCTGATTTTATTGAGAACAGAAAGTGGGAACGTACTCCCCCAGCAGAACCCATCTGGCACCAGCCAAGCCCTGCTGAGCTACGGCTGCTAAAATGTGACACTCTGCTCTGCTCCCACCTGGGACATCCTTCCAAAGCCTTCTTCTTCCTCTTCTAGTTCTCTTTCTCAGCAACAGGTTGCTGGGATTACCAGCAGCAAGGGTGACACATGTCCAGTTTCTCCCCCAGGAGAATATTCTGCAGAGCTGATGTAGCCCAACAGCTTCCAGCAATGTGACCAGTAACGTGCAGAGTTTGGAAGATGAGCAATATTTCTCTGAATAATTCTCTGCCTCTGAGATGTCTATCAGCAGCCTAAAATGATCATTTAAATGCCAAAGCTCTGAGAGAACTCGACTATATTTCTCAAACTAAATTAACATTAAAGGTTTGTAATGGATTTCTTAATTAGGCAGTATGGGTATAGGCAGTATTTTGGAAAATAAAATCTGTCATTGTGAAGCATCCATTAAGCTCACTTCTTGTCAGTCAGTATTAAGGCTGGGGGTTTTTTTGTTGGTTTTTTTTTTCCCCCTGATCAAAGCTGCCTTAAATTGTTATTGCAAAGTTAAATACCTACCAATAAATTCTCCCATGATGTGCTGCACCAAGCAACCTATCATTATGTATATTATGGAGTGCATTATTGCAAAACAAAGCACTTCTTATTAGTCATTTGTAATTATCACTGAGCAGCATGTACCACAAAACCTTCACTTTGAGAGCTGCATTTTTTTTTTTAATTTGTGTTACAGCTCTTAGCATTTAAAACATTTACATCCCCTGAGTTTTAGACTTTGCAGTATCCCTGACATAGCCCAGACCAAGTTCACTGAGAAAGAGAAAATAAAATTATGTGAAAATAAAACCAAGAAAAAACCAAACCCAACCAAACCAGCAAACAAAAAGGGAGTGCAAGCAAATTATCAGAGCAGTAAATAAACAGCAAATGCAGGAAAATGTAAATGTTTACCAGTGATTTTTCCATTGGCTTCCAGTGGTGGCTGCCAGCTGACAATGACAGCCCGGGGCTTCCCTTCCCGTGTAATGACTGTCAGATCCTTGGGAGCAGAGGTTGGAGCTGAAAATCATGAAAATAATTGTAACCAGAAGGGATTCACCTTCATGGGAATTCTTTACACAGGTGGGGAACTACTTGGTAGGCATTTCCCACTTCCTTACATCCTTCCCAGTGATCATTTCCCACTCCCTTAGATCCTCCAAGATCCTTCCAAGATCCAAGATGCCCTTCAAACATTTTTTAAACATCAAAATATATGAATATATGAACTACCCAGAAGTGTCTAGAAACAGCATCTTGGACTTCCTGGCTATTTCAGGGAGCTGCAAGAGAGAACCCTTTCCAAAACCCAATCACACCTGATTTAAAATGTCTTTTTCTTCCTCTTGTGCTAAGCCTGTCCTGTAATATTCTCCAATCTGACACAAACAACCATCATGACTCCACCACCTCCCTGGGCAGCCTGTCCCAATGTTTTATTTTATCATTTCCAGGGCATTTTCAGCCCTGAAGGAGGGCACTGCTGAATGTCCAAGCTCAGGTTGAGCTGCTCAGGGTGGTTTCCTAACAGCTCAAGGAAAGGATCACGCTCCAGTTGGGACCATTTCAGAGGTGGCCAAAGAAAACCCAAAGCTTTCCAGGTTTCCCCTCAATGCTTCTTAACACCCCTCCTATCAACCAGACTGTTGTGGGAAGATGTGGGGATAAAACTTGGCTCCCAGAGCTGCTTTTGAGTGATGAGCATAACAATTTGCTCTTGGCTCCATCACAGTCTCCAGCGAGTTCTGTATCCCTGCTGCTCCGTAGGTTCTTTAGGATCATGATGGGGATTTCAACACACAGAAAGGGTCCAAAAGAGGCAATAAAGATCAGCAGGATGCCCTTAATTAACAGAGCTGCTCCATCAAGCTCCAGTAATTGCATTGCAATCACATGGGAAAATCTAAGGACACATATATCCCCCTCTTATTTTCCCTCTGTTAATTAACTGGCTTGTGCTGGGGTCTTCATTGCAAAAAAGCCCCAACAGATCAATATTTACCAGATGACTTCATTTGGTATCTGCTGATAGAAACCAATTTCTCAGGGCACCTAAGAGTGTTTTCAAGGCCACCTCAGGAAAATACAACCTGTACTCCCTATTGCTCCCTACAACAGCTGCAGGAGGAGATGTACTTGAAGCAAAACCACACAGGTTCTTATTTATGGCCCAGGAACTCCAGCAAGGTATAGAGGCAGCCATCAAGAACCTGGGACATGTAGCAGAGGTCTGCAGCCTCACACAGGTGCAGTGGAGTTATTTAAAAGCAAATCTACTCAGGAGTTTCATTGGCTCAATAGCTGCTTCTGAAAGAAATGCAAACTTCGTGGCAGCCCCCAGCCTCGTTCAAAGGCAGCCTAGGGAGCAGGAGATGTGCTGCCATTAATGCCTACTTGAGAACCAGAAGCAAAGCCCAGGCATCTTATTCCCCTTCTGTGGTTCACTGAAGGCACACAAAAGAGCAAGAAATAATTACATCCTGGAGAGGATGTTCTTACCTGCAGAGATCACTGCCTCTCCAACCTTTTTCAGGTCATTTTATGCCACTGAGCTAAGGTTACACACAACACATCTCTGGGGCTTCTCCTCACGACTGCATTTAGTCCCCCAAATTAAAAATTCAAACCTTGTAAAGTGGATTTTTTGTTTCTCATCAGCATATTGTTAACATGAGGAGTGGCTGCTTGCTGGAAATGAAATAAGAGATGCAGAAAACCCCTGAGCACAGGAGAGATGCCTCACCAAACTGTCAGCAGGGATTTGACACAAGCCCACACGTTGCAGAGGGGAGATCATTGTGGCTTTCCAACAACTGAACCACAAGCTGGAATTCCTGCTGACTTGAGTGTTTTATGGCTTTTCCTGTTTCTCATTTTGCTCACAGGCTTTCAGTCGTTCCACCTCTGTTAGGCTGGGTTGGACAGATGCACTGCTCACCAGCAGAATGCTCAAAAATTACTCCAAATAGGATTTTTGAACAGACCTGTGAGTCAAGACCTTGAGCCAAGAACAGTGTGCATCAGACAGAAGTCCTTTTTTTACTAAGGCCATTTACCCTGAGTCCTTTTTATTAAGTGGGGAAGACTCACAGTCATGATCTCGAGACAAAACCACACCAAACTAGGTGAAGTTTTCAAGTAACAAATCATTACCTGACAGTAAGAACTGTTCTCACCTGATCTTGAGTTTCTTTGAAAACTGAAAACTCTTTTAAATCATCAGTCAGAGATGCTCAGCATATTATTGGGCAAATCAGACACGTGTACTACCACCTCCTAACGCCTTTCAAGGAGAGCCCAGCAGAATGAGTGCTCTGCTACCCGTGAAGAAGTGAAGAAATCCATTTAATTTTCCAGGTAGAGTGTGGGTTCATCCAGTTGGGATGAGCCTGAAGGCTTTTGACAAGACCTAACCCCCCAGCAAGCCTCTCCAGCAGCCGTACCTGCTTCGTAGGTGGTGGCGTGCGCGGTCATGCTCCAGGTGCTGGACCTCCTGCCTTTGGTGACCATGACTGAGAACTCATACATGGTGTTGGGCTTCAGCCCCATCACGGTGTGGCTCAGAGCAGTGGTGTCTGCTGACTGCAAAGAGACAGGGAACATCTTGAGAAACACTTTTTTTTTTTTTTTGCTGGCAGCCAAGCCAAGCAGGGTCACGCTGGGTTCCTCTTCCAAGCAAAATCTCCCTGTTGTCACCCTGTTCTTTTCCTCTGTTCCACCCCTGGATTTTTAGCACCATTTAATGTGATACTGAACCTGCTGCCTGCAATTTAGGCAGTTAAATAAATTATAGTGCTGCTTTCTCTTTCTCTTTTCCCAGACAAAGCAATCGGCCAGGCATTTTTTTCCACATGGAAATTAGAAGCTAAACTTATGCCCTTCAGTGCCCACATCAGGAAGAAAAACATTTCTATAACTTAAACACTCATTTCCAGCCTCTTTGGTGGATTCCTTCTACTAAAAAAAAAAAAAAAAACCAAACTTTTTAATATATACTGACTTGCAGTGGAGGCTCAGAAAGCATTTTCCCCCCTGTAATGGCTTTAAGGCTCCCAGTTCCTGGGGTTAACACCCAGTTTGTGAGAGAGCAAAATATTACCCAGGACCCCTGCAAAAAGCTGCTTTTTTGTATTCATGAGACACACTCTTTCTTAGTTAAATCCACAAATTTTATATATTAGCTCAGCAACATACTATTGATCTGCCTCACCTGTGCCATGTTAGGAACAACTAAACACACTGCTGCTGCTGGGAATATTCCACTGCTCATTTATTTTGGGCTGATTCTGGTTATTTTTTTACCTCATCCTGGAATTCAGGGATAATTTGAAGCAAGCTGCACTAGTATCAAAGCAGACAAGCAGCAAGAAAATGACAAATTGGAGAGCATTGAGTAAAAAATCAGTTCCAGAGCCTGGTGTACAACCTTCCAGCCTCAACAACTTCCAGGCCATGGAGTGAAAGGTGCTTTCCCATGTTTATTTTCCTTGGGGACTTCAAGTTTCCTGAGCAAGTGCAACGTATCTCTGGCTTTGCAACAAGTGACTACCTTGATGTTTGCATTTGGGAAGCAGCTGATGAGAAGTCATCTCACTGGCTTGCATCAGTGATGCCATTCTCATGGCAGCCATCAGGTGACTCAAAACTAAACCCACCTGGGTGACAAATGGAACACCAAGAGGCCAGAATAAAGCAGGAATATTCAAGGGGCAGGAAAAGAAATTTAATTTGCAGATATTAATGAAGGAGCTATCTGACCTGGAATCTCAGATTTTCCTTCTTGGCAATCAGCAGCTTTGAAAATTATGTGGACTAGGGGTTTACTCCAGCTGGGAATCTGCCTCTGGAAAAAGCCTTCCTGAAGCACAGACAGCACTTGTAACAACTTGTTTATAAGCTGCTCAACCTCAGCCACTCACCAAAGATGGCAGAAATCTACCTGCTAGAGCTTACACAAATTATTCATTGGCAAAAAGCTGGATTTAAATATGGGGAGTAACAATTTTCTCCCCCAGAGAGAGATTCTGGAAGAAATGAAATGATTTCTAGCCTAAAACAGACCTCAGCATGACTGAGGGTAAGTAAATCTGATAACTACCACTAAGGAAGGGCTCAGCTATTATACATGAGCAGGAAAAATGCCAACAGGAAAAAACAATCAGGTTTGGACAAAACAGTCTTTAGTGGAAGATTGAGACATGGGGTTCTTTTTTTTGCTGAAAAGCAAGTTATTTGTCTCCAGCTGAGTGTTTTCCTTTGACTGCTTCCCTCAATCCAAAATATTAGCATTTCAATAGTGGCAAACACCCTTGAAGTTAAGATCATATTGAGATGAAGGGGGTGGAACTGCACCAACTCCCTTCAGCAATGCCACCCCATGCCTGGCTGGGACAGTTTGTACAAAGTCATTTTGGCAGGGCAAAGCTAAATTTCTCAACTTCCAGCTTCAATGGGAAAGGCTAAACCCTTCATTATATTAGATGTGATATTCATTTTGGGGACCAGTGGGAGACTTTGATGGGAAAGCTTCAAAACCATTAGGAACTCAATGCCTATGTACAAGACAAGTGCTACAGGAACCTGTTTGTGAGCCTGATCCAAACCCCTTTCTAAGGAAAGCAGAAGTGTTCCTCCTGGATCTTAAAGAATAACATAATAGGTTTAATAATGTCTACTCACAAAAAAAAAAATAAAAAAAATTGGTGGTTATTTGAAAAAAACAGACCCTCTTGGAAGATTTTTAAATTGTTTCTGCTTCTGGCTGTTTGAACTGGAATAAATGAATCAGACCAACTCTCTACATTTACCCCAGAGCACCTTCCAGTGTCTGCAGGGGCTCCAGGAAAGCTTTGGGACATGGCCATGAAGGAATGGGATGAGGGGGAACAGCCTGAAGCTGCAAGAGGTGAGACTGAGGTGAAATCTTAGGAAGAAAAGATTTGGTGTGAGGGTGGGACAGGTTTCCCAGAGAAGCTGTGGCTGCCCCATCCCTGGCAGTGTCTCAGGTTGGATGGGGCTGCTGGGAGGTGTCCCTGCCCATGGGAAGAGCTTGGGAACGGATGGATTTTAAGGTCCCTTCCAACCCAAACCATTCTGTGAGTCAATGACTTCACCACCAGAGCTGCAAACTGTGCCTCACTGTGCATCCCTTTTGTGGGGCATGGAAATCCACCTCTACGTGGGAGCCAGAGCAAAGTATGTGTGATAGAGTGGATGATTTCCATCTATAGAGGACAAATATTTTATGTCCTCTATAGTTGGGAGCTTAACCTTGGGTTTGAACCCCTCCCCACCCTCCCATGGGGGGGTTCATGTGGATGCACACCAGGGGTTAATAAATAGGGTGGGGGTTTGCTGACTCCCTGCCCCACCTCCTGACACTCCTTTCACTTTTTGCTCTTTGGGAATGTGTAACCTGGGTGGGTGGGACTGCCAGACAGTGTGAAAAATAAAATCCCAGCCTGGTTTGGGCTGGAAGGAACCTTGCAGACCATCTGGTTCCAACCCTCTGACACGGGCAGGGATTCCTCCCACTACACCAGCTTGCTCCAAGCCCCATCACCCAGGTTTGCCACTGGTATTTTCCTCCTACATGATTGCACCACCAGCTGTGCCATTAATTTATATCTGCTTGGTAAAGATTAAAAGATGAAAACGTTGAGTGACTGGAATCAAAACCCGGAGCTCTCATCCCTCTGAGCACTGGGGTTTCTAGGAAGCAGCAGCCATGCCAGCTTCCTTTGGCTTGAGATGGGAATTCCTGCTGAGGGAAGGTGATAAAAGGCAATTCAGAGCCTTGGCAAAGAGAACACAAAGAGCTGGAAGAGCTGATAAATTGGTAACGTGGTCAAATTTCACCTTGTACTTGGCACTGGTCGAGTAGCTCGTCCTCCAGCGGACCGTGTAGAACCGAACCTCTGCTGTCTTCTGGTTCTTGGGGACAGAGTTGTCTGCCCAGATGACCCTCACTGCATCGTGTGTCAGTGCAACAGCCTGGACACCTACTGGTGGGAGCATGGGGGTGGAGATATCTGGGACTGAGGTAGGGAAATCGTCAAGCAAAGGATAAAAATCAACTTCTAATGGATCAATGGGGTCTGGGTCCATACATCACCAAACGAGCATTCCAAAAGAAATGAATAAAGAGGTAAGTTCAACAGAACAAAACCAAACAAAAGGAACCAAAAGAAACCAAAGCAAAACACAAACAGCCACCAAAGGGTTACACAAGCACAATGGGTTAAATGCATGGCATTAATGAGGAGGAGGAACAGGAGGAGAACAGAAAGAAAGGCATTAAGGCACAAAATGAGAAGCCATCCACCACATCTCAGTTACATCACCACAACAAAACTAACCAGCCCTGGGTGCTTTTCACCTGGCTTGGTTAAACATTTCCAGCCTTGGGCTGGGGTTGCTTCCTGGGAGCTGAAGTCAGAGCATGGTCCTTCCTTACAAATGATTTACCCATTCTTGAAAAATTCCACCACTGAAATGATTCTCACTTCATCACTCAAATGACTCGAATCACCTCCATGACTCTAGAAATAACACATTATTGGACACACCTACCAAGCAGAGAGTGTCTCAGCTTCCAACCTAACTGCCACGACATATTTATAGACATTTCCTCTCCCAGCAGCTTTTTTGAGGCTCTTTTGTTGGTTTGAGACTCTTGAAAGCATCATCTGCATCTGCAGGAACGGCTGCTGGGCAACCCAGAAGGTAACAACTTCCCTGCTGAAGTGAAGCTCTTGGTTTAACTCTCTCAGCATGATAAATGGGCACATCCATGGTCAGGGGGGCTTCTTCCCCTCCCACATCTCTGGGACTGGGTGGGCTTTGGGGAGTCAGGCACTGAGCATCACATCCTGTGCAGTATCAGAGGCAAACTCTGGCTGGGTTCATTATTGAGGTGCTGCAGGGTGATGGCACTTCCCCAGGCACCAGTTTCTCCTCAGTTTAATTATTTCTGTCCTTGTTGAGGCACCCAGTCAGCTCCTGGCCTCTCTGAAAACTCTACTTACTGCCTCAAGTCTTTACTTACTCCTTAGTTCTCTAAATACAGTTCCAAAAGGCAGAGGGGAAAAGTGGAGTCAGAGCACAGCAGATTTTTTTTTCTGTTGTTGTTTGGGTTTGTTTGGTTTTTTTCCCCCCCTAAAATAAATTGCTCATTAATTAATCAGAGCATAAATGACTCTCCTACTTCCTCACTGACAGCAGCTGCAGTTTGCCTGCTCCATGTGCAGCCCCAGCTCCTGCCACTCTTTGATCACTCCTGGTTTATGGTTTTCTCATTCAGTAATCAGCACCTGGGGAGGTCACAGCCTTCAGAAGGGAAACCAGAGGAGACAGAGGATCTTTAAAATGTAGGAGAAGCTATTAGGTTCTACCAGCTTCTTTTGTGGCTTCTTCCATCAAAAAAAAACAACCAAACAAACCATAAAAGTTCCAACAGGAGAGCAGAAGGAAAAGAAACAACCCATTTGGTGTTGTAGCGATCCAACATATTTATTTGAATTTCTTCTTTCCCCAGTCCTGCTGATCTCAGCTTCTGAAAGTTGAAACAAGTTTCTTCTCCTGAATTAAAAGTTTTCCAAAGGTGAGCAATGCCTGTTTGCACTGGGATTTTTTTTCTTTTTTTTTTTTTTGTTCACAAACTCGTGTTGGGAGTTGATGTGCCTGGAGCTGAGTTGGTATTTTAGCCAACTCTGAACTTCCTTTCCCAGACTGAAAACTGATGAGACACACAGAGGAGATTATGGAAAGAGGCTGGCTTCAGTTTGCCTCATCCAATCAAGAGAATTCCAGTCCTGAAACACATCCCTACTGACCTGAGGAAGAGGGAAATGTCTCTAATCCACCAGAGGCTGAAATAAGTCCCCAGGTCTGGTCTCCACCTCCCACCCAAGTTTCATTTGCTCCTCATATCCACCTGGACATATGTCACTTGGAAACCTCTTGACATCAAACAGCTCCTTGCTCTCTTTGGCATTTTTTTGGTGAGCATTGTGTGGGATGGAACTTGAGTTTTCACCCAAGGACATCTCTCTAGATGGACACACGAAGTTTTGGGGCTTTTTGAGGTGCTCAGGATGCATCAGCTCTGCTGCTGGGTTAGGAAATGCAGGTCCTGTGCTTTTCTGCTTTGCTAAAACCCTTCTTGGAGATGTTCTCCCAGAATGAGGCTGCTGGCTCCTTTCAGAGGTGTCCCATGGGTGGGAGGTGGTGGGAAGCTCCAGGTACAGACATCTCAGCAGTTACAGAGAGCACTGAGGTCAAGTGTTTGCAGATGATGATCAGGTCAGTTCCCCAACACAGAGCCCAAGCCTGAATTATCTTTTTCACACCTGGACAGCATTTGATTTATGAGAGGTTATACTCAGACAGAAACCCAAATCCCACAGGCCAGCTGTGTAATTTTTAAATAAAATCAACAGGGTGAAAAAAAGCAAAAAAACCAACAACAAAAAACCAACTTAAAAATAAAATTGTGTTTGGATCCTGAGGCAAACTCAGGAAAAAGATTTTACAAGACACACATTCAGCAAAAATGACCTCTCTAGGCTCCAGACAAGAAGAAAGATCAGTAATTTTGAGTCAGAAGTTCCCTGACACTCACTACATCTAATGGAGCTTGTTACAGTTGTCCTTCACTGTGTAATACTTCATTTATTTTAGTTTTTTTTTCCTTCTGACTTTCCAAGATTTGTTATGGGAATACTTCACAAAACCATGTGGAGGGAATTTGTTTTGTCCCTTGGAGAGCCCCAGAAGAGCCATTTGGTTGATTTCTTCCTTGCTGTCCACCCAAGCCAGCGTCAGTGATTGGGTTTGCTCTCAGTGACACAGCTTCCCTTCCAGGCAGCTCTGAACACCATGGGTGAAATGCAAGGAAAAAAACCTTTCCCAAATGCCAGTGACACTCCAAAGAAAAAACACATGTATTTTAGTTTTGGGGTTTTTTTAAAAATCCTCATCTTTTAACCCCTTGCCACTCCCACCCACCAACAACGGCAGAAAAATCCTGAGGCAGTCTGGAAGGTGTCAGAATAAATCACATTTTGTAACTCTGATCATGTCCCAACAACGTATCTGTGAAAAAACAGCTCCTCAAACCCCTTATCCTGCCCCAAAAAACTTCATCAGTCTATTCCTTTACCTTTTGCAACCCCTCTCTCTGTACTTCTGTAAATGTGCACAATGACAGTGTGGAGTTTTTTTTAATCAGCTCACTTGCATTTAAACTGCTTCAGAACCCAAGGAATCATTTCATTGGGGTTTAAATCAGCCAAGTTCTTCACCACCATCCTGCCCTGGTCTTGAAACATTGAAATTGTTTGGGAGTCATGCTTCTCCCATGCCAACCCCCCCTGAAGGAGAGCAAGCACTCATGAGCATCCCATCCGATTGCTCCAGCCAAGTTCTGGAGAGGGTAAATAGCTCAACTCCAGCTGTGGAGTTAGCATCAAGTGGAAAATGAAGCTGATTTCTTTTAGCAGGGAGCCAGAGCTTTTTTCTTTCATTGCCTTGTCCAAAATGCTCTAATGTGCCCCTCGGGGAGGCAAAGGTTTGCTGATGAGGAGCAGCTCGTGAGCTGGTGGCTGCAACTCACCTGTCATGGACCTGGTGGTGGCACTTTCATAGAGAGGAACTCCTTCACCTGCGTTGTTGAAGGCCTTTAAGGAGATGACATAATGGGAACTTGGCTCTGCAGGAGAGAAGAGATGAGGCAAAACAAAGCAGAGACTGTTAGAGGCTGCTCTGGGGTGGAAAAGGGATGAGAGTTTTTCTGAAAAACAAGAAAAAAAAAAGGAAATCAAGTTGGGAAAACACCTGTGTGCCAGAAGTGATGAGCACAACTGCTGCCCATCCTTCTTCTTCCCCAAGGCATCATTTATCCTGGAATCCCAGACTGGGTTGGGTTGAAAGAACCTTAAAGATTATTCAGTCCCACCTTTTATCCATGGGCAGGGACACCTCCCAGCAGCCCCATCCAACCTGACCTGAGACACTGCCAGGGATGGGGCAGCCACAGCTTCTCTGGGACACTTGGTCTCACTCTCATGGGGGTTTCTTTATCAGTAAAGAGCTGAAGTTCTTTAAGTCACCTGCAACTTTGCCTGCAGCAGAGCAGGAACCACCTTGGTGCCTCTGCTGGACCTCACCACCCATTTCTGGGAGCAACAGAAGACAGGGACATGGGGATATGTCCTGTGCCACACAAAGTCAAGGAATGCTGCCAGTGCCTTCCCAACCAGCTCTGGATGGAGTTGGACCCATGGTGCTGAGCTCTATCTTTCAATGGAAACTGAAATAAGCAGGTCAGTCCCACCTTGCTTTTTGCTACTGCTTTCTCAGGAGAAGAAGACAATCCATTTTCCTCATTTTTTTCCATGCAAACTGCTCCACCCCCTTTCCACATCCCATATTTATTTTGGGTTTTTTTTTTAGCTGTTAATTCTATTTGTCCAGAAGAACACTGCAGCTGAACACACAAGCCCTCATCCACCTGCCAAAGATGCAAGCTGCCTCTTTCAACATTCATTCCTGAAAAAATAACATGTTTGTATGTGAGGAGGCATTTATTACCCTGAGGTTGCTGCAGAATTACATATTTCATCTGCATCACCAGCAAATCAGCTCAGCACGATTAATCCTATTCCAGGCAATTTGAAATGAGTAAATAAACCTGGAGTACTTATTGCAGATTGTTACTAATATTCCCCCCTCATATTTTATAACTTAATTTTATGTCCAGAAGAAACAGTGGCATATTTGTTTAACATTCAGGTGACTTCTGGGCAGAACTAAATTAAAAAAAAATACAATTGCCACGTGACTGACTGGTGCATTAATAACTCCCCCTGCCAAGGGGGGTCTGGTTATTAATTCAGTTGGTACTCCCTGTAATGTCATTAGTCACAAGGAAATTATTTTGTATGGCCAGAGATGGAGCAGAGATTTTCATATGATTTCCACTATTTATTAGCATCCTCCTTTTAATTTCTAATTTCACTCTGTGCTGGAACTGGGAAGATTTCTTTAGCAAGACACCAAAGCAATATATAGCTGAAAGCTTCAGAATGCCACATCCTGCAGTTTCTGGGAAAGAAATTCCTGTCTAGACTGACTTCATCCCTTCCTTCCACTCCTATCCCAGCTCTGGTGACCATTTAGGAGTTTGGGATGAGTTTGGGGTGCAAGGGATGCGTAGAGACCATTGGCTTTGGGGAATTATTTCCATTGATGATGGAAATCAAAGGAGTCCTTTGGCTTAGGTTTAAAGTCACAAGGTATCAGTTTTACACTCATGTCACCCTGAACACTGATTTGTTTAAAGCAGGAAAGGTGCTTTAGAGAGGACAGTCATGGGGCAACTGCAAGAATTCTGTGAAAAATTTGTTTTTTTTTTTTCTCCCATCCATCACAGCAAGGAACATAAATCTAAAACACTGATGTTACCATTTCTATTTGCTATTCTGAAGAAGGAGAGAATAATCTCCTTTTTTTTTTTTTTTCAGGCAGAAGAAAATCTCTTCTTGCCTTTGAAGAAGCTGAGCAAAGAATTCAGCTTTAATTAGAGCCCAGAATCCCCACGTCAGTGTTGATGTGGAACATGCTCTGGAAATGAAAGTGTTCTGCAGCTCGGCTTAAAAAATAAGTAAATAGAAAAAAAAGACAATAAAAGCACAAAAAGTTCAAACCAAAACCCCATTTCTTCTACTGACAGATGTCATTACTGGACAGAAAATAATCATCAAAGAGCAACTCATTCCAGACACCACAGTTATTTTCTTTTAAAGAGGGAAAAACTGTGACACCTCTACAGCCATTACACGGAGGCTTTTTGACAAACATTCAATTTTCATGTATAATTTAATTCCCTCTTGAAACTGGGAACATAAAATAGATCCTTGACTACATATACATCCCAACTCAAGGCAAACTCCTCACCTTAAACCACAGGGTTGGAAAGAGCACAGTTGGTTGATTTTCCAAACCATCTCCTTTCTCTCTCCAGTAACAATTAATTCTCCTCTCCTAAGTCCCCATTTTCACAACTAGCAAAGCTGCAAAGTGCAGGTTGGTACCTTGGGAGAGCCAAAGCTAAGATAGAATCTCCTGTTCATCATGAAAACATTCCTCATCCCACTCCAAGCTGCTTTTAAACAACTTAAAAACCCCCAAAAAACAAAACCAAAAACCTAAACCAATTTTAATTCATATTAGCAACTCGAAATAACTCCCCTAGAACAGCCTTATCAGGTTGAAACCCTCCAAACGAGTTTCTCCTCTGGTCAGCTAGAAAAAAAAGAGGTTTTTTTTATTATTCTTCTAGACATTTTGTACCATGCAGCAATAGCTGCATTGCCATGGGGGGTGAGGAGATTATTTCTCTGTTGGTACTTCATGGAATGGATCAGGTCATTTGGAGAAGAGTTACTATCAGAAAGGCTAAAATGGGTAAAAAACTCATGATTGCTTTCAGTAAAATAAGAGATCTGTCAGTGGATTATCCTTTCCTTAACACAAGAGAATTAACACATATTTACATCTTCCATCCATAATTACACAGCAGAATTTGGCTGAATGAAGTTAAACTTACCCACTGCTGGAAAATTCAAGAATATGTTTTCCAGAACTACAAAGGATGGGGCTAATATCCCCTTTTTTTCCAAGCCAAAAGGTTTCATCCAGCATTTAAACCAAGTCAGCTAAATAACATGGAGTTTAAGCACCTTTTATCTCCTGAAAACCAATTCTTTCTGTTTAGAATCACACGATGTCAAGCTGGAAGGGACCTCAAGCATCATCTGGGCCAACCCTGGGGTCGTTTAGGATTTAAATTCAGATTTACTTTCAAAGAGCAATGTAGAGGCAGGCAAATGGTAAATTTCTGACCCAGGAAAATTCCCACCTGAGCGTTAAAGCCCTCGTTAGAAAAATACCATTTATTTTGAGAGGGGATACAGAGAAGAGCCAAAACATGGCTTCACTTCTCCAGGAAAGGTGAATGAGTCCCTGGTTTTTGTTTGGCTTCAGTCCTGCTGGTTTTAAATTCATTTTTCTTCTTGTGTTTGCCCATAAGCTCTTTGAAGCCCCTTCCCTTATGTTTGGATATTCAGGAGATAATGAACCCCTCATCTCACCTCCAGCCTCCAGGCACTACTGTGGCACAAAAAAAAAAAGATATTGAGATGCAGCCATGCTTGAAATCTTTCCTCTATTTCATTGAAAAGTGAGCATTGTTCTGCCCATCATGTGAGGGACCAGGCTCAGAGGGTTCCATATCTCCACTTCCAAGGAACACAACCTCTTGGTTTTAATCCAGTCTCAGCATCCAACTCGTGACAACTGCTGGGGGCACATCCCAAACCTTTGGGTGATAAACTGAGGCTCTGGTCATCTTCCAAAAATTTCTCAGGTGGCAACACCTGGGGTTTGGCATTACCCTGCTCCATCATCACTTCTCTGTCTTCTCACAGGCTGTGTCCTTGGTAGATCATCTCTCAGTCCACACAGCCCCTGCAGGAGCCAGGGTGCCTCTGGGTGACAGCACCCTGCAGCAGGGGCAGGATAGGACCCTGCAGGGAAGCAGGCAAGGTCCTGACCTCTGAAAATATTGCTGTAGGTGGATGACAAAGTTGTCCCTCACACTTCTGGGGTTTTTTTTAGAGAGATCCAAGCTGACTCTGGAAACATTTCACTCGTGGAACACAAGGGAGAGTGTCTAACGGAGCAAAGAGAATTCCCAATGAGAAGCAGTTAAATGCTTTCATTTTGATGTAGTGCAGGAGATGAACAGCAAAGCCACGTGTGCAGTGGCTTTTTGGAAGATGTCATCTCATCAGCCATTGTGCCTGCTTGCTGCTTTCTCCTGGGTGCATTCTAACAGAGGGCTTTTGCCTTTTGGTTGTTTTTCTAAGCCCAGACTGATCTGAGCAGGCTCAGAGCTCGGGCTCAGCTCCTGCAGAGATGTGAACCTTTACAACTCCCGGGGTGCATGGCAAGCTCAGTGCACTCCGTGTCAGGAGGGATGGGAAACAAGACAGAAAACAAGCCCAAACCCTTTTGCAACCCCTCTACCCTTGGTACGGATGCCACAAACCCAGCCCGACTCCCGTTAAGTGGCGGAGCAGACAAAGAAGTGTAAGACATATGGATAAATGAATAAAAAATGACTCGAGATGCTTCCTGAGATGGGAGGAAAGACCACTAATGCACCAGGAGGGTCAGCCTGTGTGTGGGCAAGGTTTCTTCAGGCACTTGGAGATGAAAAATAACAAGGAAACATCGTGGGGAAAGATCATCTTTCTTGTCGCTCCGGAAAGCAGAGCTGAGGGTTGTAGATGTTCTGAACTTTTTTTTTTTTTTTTTTTTCAGTCGATGAATGAATATAAAAACTCAACTCATAGAATACCAGGTTGGAAGAGACCTCAAGAATCATGTGGTCCAAATTCCCTGGGCAAAAAATATTCTTGCTCATGTTTATTAAGAGTTACTCTTGGGCATGCTGTTCTTTACCAGCAAAGGGAAATATTCAGCTTTTCTAGCTGTTGCCAATAGATCCTAAACATTTGGTCAGGAAAGCCTGTTTATCTATTTTTATTTTTTACAGCTGGAGAATTGAGGTGTAAACAAAGTCCTGTAAGGAAAGCCAGCCAGAGTGAAGTGTACCAAAAATTTCCTCCCAGTAGGAATACGGGGAGGCTAAAATTCACTTTAATAGGAGAACACTTAAAATCCCCACAAAATATCTGGCTTGGGGGAGTTCTGGATGACCTTTTGGAATGGAAATGATGCACAGCTGACCCTTTAAGGCACAGGAGACAATTTTTTAAAAGCAAAGTCAGGGAGAAGTGCAAGAAAATGGGAGGGGGAAGTGTTTGCAGAACTGGCAGCGTCCTCCAAATGACAGACAAGAAAGCAAATGATCAGTCCCTGGAGCCTGGAAGTGCCTTTAACTTCTTAGTGTGGTGCTTTAATGTGATCTACGAGGGAAACAGTGAGATGCAGCAAATTTAACATATTGTTCTTCTGTTTGATTTTCACCTGCTCCATTTTGTATTAAAAATGCAAAGGGGAGAAAACAAACCAAAAATCCATTAAAAAGCTTTTCCCTTCTTTTTCATGTCTTTGTTATAATCCACAACTGTCATCTGCAAAGATTAAAGAAAAAGAAGCAGCTTCTTTCTCTCTCTTTGCAATAAAACAAAATGCTTTTTTCCCTCCTCTATGGGTAGAGGTCAAACTTAATCTGATTTGCAGTTAAGATGAAGGAGACTTGAACACAACTCTTTGTGTTCCTCTCAGTAGGTTTGTTAAAATATAAATTCAGGTTTAAAAGCTTTATCTTCATTTCTTGTCACCTGTGATAATTGATTTTTTTTGTTTTGTAAATTTTTTTTTAAAGTTTAATTCCTTGAATAACTCAGGGATCTGCAAAGCTCAAGAGCTGCAACACCCAAACTCTCATGGTGCCATTCAGAGCCCGTTCTGCTGGTCCTTATAGACCAGGAGAGACTGTTCAGCCCCCTCCTACATTATCAAATGACTTACCTGGGTGGATTAACACCTAATTATTATTCATATGGTAGCCCAAATTCTCCAAACTACTAATTAAAGCAAGAACTGCTCTCATCCATTACCAGTTTTCTCATCGGATCTTCCCATTTTCAGAAGTGTGGAGCTTCAGGGCTTTCTGAGAGGAGAGGGAGTAACTTTGAAAAGTCTTTGCTGGAGTTTTGCTGCACATTCTGCTCTTTGCTTTCATTGCTGGGCCAGGAGGATCAAAGGTTCAAGTTAAAAAGGGACATGAAAAAAAATATTTCAAGACGTGCTTCCCAATCAAACTCTTTTCAAGAGTGGGCATGGGAATTCCTGCACTCCGGGGGAGATGGATGTAGCAAGGGTGCGGAAAAAATAAAAGACACACCAGTAACAGCCTGGAAATAAAGCTACAAAAGCAGAAGACCCTTGTGTCATGAAAGGAGGGACTGAAGACAACAACTCACCCAGGTTCTCAATGGAATAGTACCGCTGCTTGCTGTCCACCCGGACGGTCTCTGCGTAGGGGCTGCCCACCCCGTAGCCAATGATGTACCCGCGGACGACGATGTTGGGGTTGAGTGGGGGGGTCCAACTCATGACAATACTTGTGGTCAAGGGTCTGACGTGGAGAGAACTTGGCTGGTCAGGAACCTGAGATTCTGAGATTGAAATGAACAAAGGAAAAAAAAAAAAAGAGAGGGAGAGAGAGAAATTCTCAATTAATATTCAGCTCGAGGTTTGCGTTGCGATTAAAATCTCGGCACAAAAAAAGTCACAACAAGAGCCCAAGGGTTCATGCAGAGTTTACATGCAGTTCCATTTCTGAGCTACATCCTTCCCTTGCTTTAAACAGAACATCTCCTACTGCTTTCCACCTTCAGCATAAGGATGCAAGAGAGATGTAGCAGGAAAATCCAATTCATCACCTGGGAAAGCACTTGCACCTTTTCTCTTCCCGGCTCTATTTACAAGTTCAGTGGGATCCTGACAGCTGCCTGGATGAGTTCTCTTTCTGCTCACAGATTATTTAAGCAAAAGGTTTACTCTGTTAACAACATCCTAGCATATCCTGACAATCATCTGTCTCTTTCCCGTGAAAACCAGAAGTGAATTGCAACTCTTGCTTGGAAGCTGCTTGAAATAACACTCCAACGTTTCAAAAATGAAATTAGAGAATGCAGCGTTTTATTTACAGGTATTCCTGGCTGAAAGTCATTCAGCAGTAATTAATCACTCTATTTACCTTCTGTATGGGTAATTTGACATCAGGGTCAGATGAGTAAATGCCTTTTGTCTGAGTTTACATGAGAACTACCATATCACAAGTCTCTTCAGAGGAGCTGCACAGTAGCTTGTCTTTTTGAGAGCAGAAAGAGACAAGTTACTATTTTTCCCCAATAAAAAGGCTTGCAATATAATAGCTGACAGCTTCTGTGGAAAGCACCAAGGATAGGGTAGGAAAAACCAAAAACAACCAGAAAAGAGTCAGCGGGGAAAAGGATGCAAACTCCAACAAAAGGCACTTCACAGTTGTGAAGCATTCCCACTGTAAACCTTGGAAAAAAATATAAAAAAATAAAAATTAACACTTTTCTAAAAAACAGAGCTGTCCAGGTGTCCTTGGTATTTTAGGGGCCTTCAGTGAACACAGCCATGGCCTCTGAAATCCTGATGGCTGAGGAGTACCAGTCTGAAACACCCACTGACTGCAGAAGTCCTTTGCATTCAACTCCTGACAACTGCAAACCAGGGCTGAGGAAAATTCACTGAAAAGCTGCAAAGTTCACCAGAAAGTTGCAAAGTTCACCTAAAAGTTGCTACTCACAATAAATAAATTTTAAAAAAGCAACAAATTGCCCCCGTAGCAAAAGGCAGGACCTGAAGTGTTGTGCTGAGCTGCTCCAGTTCTAGGGGAGGAGGTACTGGAGATGCTCCAACCTGGAGGTGGAATTTTATTGGGAGTGAGTGTGGCTGTCACCTGCATTTCAGGCTGTGCACCTGACACTCAGCACACACTCACCCCAGGGCACCCTCCCTGGAGCACACACTCACCTGAGTAGATACTCATGGGAGCACAGACTCACTGGAGCACACACTGAGCAGAGCAGATACTCACCTGAGTAGACACTCCCTGGAGCAGACACTGGCACTTCCCACCCACCCCCTTGATCCAAAGGCTCCAACTCCTCCTGTGCCCACACAATTCCCTCACCTCCCCCCGAGGAGCCAGGCAGGAGGAACCTTTTTACCCCAGCAGTTCAGTCTGAAACCAAAAATGTTTCTTACAAAGCCCCAAGGAGAAAAGAACCATTTCAAGCCTTGAAATCACACAGCAAATCCTCCAAAAGTCCCACAGAGCAGCAGAGGAGATCCCAGCATCCCAAGAAGTGACCACCTGGACACACGAGCAGGGATTCCAGGTGCAGCTGCTCAGGTTCCAACTTCTTCAGTGAAATATTTCACCTGTTTGCTTTCAAACGATTCCAACTTCAGGGCTAAACCATGATTTCTTGGTTCAGAAAGCCAAGGAGCAGCTTCATTTCTCACACCTTTGTAAATGAATTCTCTAAAACGAAGCTGGGCTGAACAACTGGTTTTTAAACTCCTTTTTGTAGCTTATAGAATTAATTTTTGAACTGTTTATAATAATAAAGTTTTACCAACACGGAGCAGTCCGTCAATTCTTTTTTTTTTCCTTCCACCTTTCCATACAAAGCACTTTTAATTACATGTTCATTAGCCTTCCTTTCAAACTTTTCCTGGAAAAAAAACCCCCAAACCCCAGCCTTGTTTTTATCAGGAAACAGCTCCTCATTTGTGCCATAATTTCACAAGCAAAGATCCCAAGTTACAGGGCAGAATCAACTCTTTTTTTTCACCTCAAACAAAGCACTTTTGCTTCTCTTTACAACCAAGGATGTTTGCCAAAGGAAGGGCTTCTGCCAAACACATCAAAACATCTAAATCCATCCATTCTTCAGGAAATGGACCATCCCAGCCCTCGCATGGTTCTGCTGATTTCCAGGCTCCCAGCACCCAGAAAAAAAGCTCTCATTGAAACACCTATCTCATAATCCTGTTGATTTTTTCAGCCCATTGCCTTGCAATTCCAAACCAAGAGGCTTTTTGTAGCTCCTGGCCTTGCACATGATTCCAGAACTGCTCCTGAGAAGCCACCTTGAGATCTCATCCTCCTGCGTGAAGAGCCTGATGAGTTCCTCATTTTAAATCCCAAAAAAAGCTGCATTTTTAGTCCTCCTCTTAAGTACACCAAGAGTTGGTCACTTGCTCTCATGTAGGGACATCTTTGGGTCATTGGTAAGCAAATTCTGGGCTGGGACACGTGAGCTGGAGATGTAGATGCCCATGGACCAGGATCTGGCAGACAAGGGGAGAATTCTTCATGAGATGTGCCTCTGAACCCAGATTTCTTGGTGCTATGTTTCTTGCTCTGGTCCCTTCTGGCCAGCTGGATTCCCCAAAAATGGCAGCTGCAGTGGTGTGTCCCAGTGCTGTGACATCTCCTGGGATGCCACATCTTCTTCACAGATCTTGGAGCCCCTTTCCATCTCAGCCTGCACTTGGGGCTACTCCAAGGTCTTGAATTCCCCTGGCAAGCTTGAAAAATGCTTTACATTGGGCTCACTTTAACCCCTCCAAGATGTGTATCTTCCCAAGGCAGGGCTGGTTTTGCCTCATCCCATTTTCTTCCCTTCTTTCCCCAACCTCTTTTTCAATATAAATTACAGGATGACAGCAGCCCAGCTTGTCAGGCTCCTAAAGCACTCATTTAGAGCAGGAGCTAAACTGGATCAGCACCTCATCTGGGTAACAGCTTCCATCTGTTCCAGGCAGCAAGCAGAAACCAACCTCCTGGAGGATACCTTTGCAAAGGTGATGGCAGCTTCTCTTGTCACCTTGCTGAAGCTATTTTCCCTTGGGGACAGCCCTGCTTTCCATCACTATTTATTTTCTTTTGGAAAGTCAAAAGAAAAAAAAAATTAGGCTTAAAATAAATATTTAAAACCTTCCCAGCTGTCAGTAAAGGCAGGCGAGCTTTCCAGGGAACCTTGAAGAAGCAGCTCTGTTTGGATTTCTAATCACTCCAACAAAACACACTAATTAAAATTAATATCCATGGGGACTTGACTCCGTTCTCCAGGATACTGTTCATATTCCTCCACGTTGCTGATGCCAACCCAGGGAAAACAAGAGAAAAGTGCATTTGCCAGGGCAGCAGAGCTGATGCTCCAAGCCCTTCCCTGCTCAGCTCCCACTTGCAGGATTTAGCAGAAATTCAGCACTCCAGAGATTCCTCCCCAGGGTTTCTCAGAGGGTTTGGAGCCGGGACACAACCTGGGGCCTCCCCAGCATCAAGCTGCTGCTTCTTCACCAGGGGTGTTCATCACAACTGAGAATGGAAAGGCATGGAAATACACCAGGGGAACAAAAGGGATGGAACTGACTCCTGGGCACCAACCTCCATCATGGGGCTCCTGGGTTTATCCAACATCTGTCCATGCATCCACCTCTGGGGGCACCAAAACTTCAAGGGCAAGTCTTGGGCAGGATATCCAAATCAAACCTGCCCAAAGGTGCTCCTTTTCTTTTTGCATCCTGCACTGGGTTCAGAATTCCTCTTCTGCAGCAAAAAAATCAGCTCCTTTACACCTTGACAACAGCACTTCTAGCCAAAGCACAACTAGAAAGGTGTCACCAGGCAGGATGTGACCCAGGGGTTCAGTAACCCCACCTCTAGGAGCATCATCTCTACACCTTGGTGAGAAAACCTTGTGCACCCACTTGGCAGGTCATGCACTGCAGACACTCCAGGTCTGCTGGAAAATTGCATTTGGGCAGAAGAAAAGGCAGGAATTCTCCAATTTGTAAGGGCTGGTTTTGAGATCATAAGGAAATCTGGGCAGTCAAAAGGAAGGTAACATCGAGCACTACGGCACATTTAAACTGATTATTTATTTATTCTTTCATCCACTTTGCCTTTGATCCTTTTTAGGTGCCTTATTTTGTTTTAAAAATCAGAGCAATTTTCATCAGGTTCCCTTTATTTTCTCTTCATCTCCTTCCTCCCACCTCTTTGCTTATGGATTGTCTGTGGTTTCACCCTGACTTCCATCTGTCAGGCTCTTTGTTCCATTTGATTTGTGCTCTGTTTCATTTTTTTTTTTTCCAGGTAGACTTTTTCATTACCCTCCTTTTATTCCTTTGCTATTTCAAATGTCCCAGTCTAACCCTTTCATTTCCATCTTTTTGTTTTTCCCCCCC
>JAAWXA010000050.1:1979613-2043444 GCA_038090715.1 Florisuga fusca
CTCCCCCCCTTTTTGTGTCAGCATCTGCACTGACTGAGACAGCCTGCAGTTCCCAGGTATCTGCATCCCATCAGCTCACACTAATTATTCAGCTTGGTTGCCAAGCTGCTTTTCTAACATCTGCAAATAAAGGCTGGGGGAACAGGATTGGACCTATTTGAATATTTGCTTAGTGAATTGTTAGCCTTGTTGGCAGTGTTTTCATTGTTTCTTTGACTGCTGACGTTTATCACCACTGAATTTATAGATTCCCTTCACCCTGGGGTTGCAGAAGGGGCTCAGGAGCTAAAGCCTGGCACAGAATTATTTTAACAAAGACTTCTGGCTCCTTGGTGGGTCCTGGTGAGGAGAGAAAAATGGGAACACAAAGCATGTGGGATCCAGGAGAAGGAATAAACATCATTCATGGGGGCTGAGACCCCAAGCATCTTATCACCCAAAGCTCAGCCACAGGCCTGGGTGACACGGGCAGTGACACCCCTCAGCTAGAAGGTTTTGGGAGACAGCAGTGTTTAGAAGAGGTGAATTTACCATCGAGATCATTCTCAGGTGTTTCTGCTGTGTACCAGTCCGAGGGGGGCCCTGTCCCATTCACTGTCATGGCAGCCACCTGGAAACTGTACTGGCTTCCCTTCTCAAGTCCTGGTTAAACACAAAAAAAAAAAAAAAAAGGGGGAAAAAGGGAGGGAAAAAAAAAAAGGGAGGGGGAAAAAAAAAGAAAAAAGTGAAATAAAAATCACACAGAAAGAAGAAGATAGAAAAAAAGAAATAATGACAATACCAAAGTTTGCACTAGGCTTGGTGTAAAATGAAATTCTGAGTCCACTGGATTTGCCATATTTAAGGAAGAAAGAAAGGCATGGAGAGAATCAGGGAATGGTTTGGGTTGGAAGGCACCTTAAAGCTCCTTCATTCCCAATCCCTTTCCATGGGCAGGGACACCTCCCAGCAGCCCAGCTTGCTCCCCATCCAACCTGACCTGAGACACTGCCAGGGAGGGCAAGGCTCCAGCCCTCTGATCCTAAAGCAGGTCCTTTGTGGTGAGATCACTGTTAAACCCAATTCAGGGCCAAAAGTTTGCCAGATTTTTATCTGCTCCCTTGATGCTTTGCTGCTTTCTCTAGTGATGTCTTGGGTGTGATGCACAAACTAAGGTGCAATTCATTTGCACCTAACCAGAACCCCAAGCTACCCTTAGGCTACTCATCTGGCTGCTTTTCATTCATCCCAATTTTGGTTTTGCTATGTTCACTTTTTATTCTGCGAGGAGCTACTTCCCACTGAAAAAATCTTGGGAGAGACATGAGGGCATTTGGAAATCTATGAGAAAACACCAGAGGTTGACTGAGCGCTCAAAAAAAACAGCAACAAAAAACACCAACCATCCAAGGACACCAAAAAATACAGCTTGAAAATTCATTAATGCTAAAAATTCCAGGAGACAAACATATGATAAAAGCATTAAAGAAAAAAAAATAATAAAAATGCTGCCCTCAAAGCCATCACTAGCAGCCTGCCTTTGTACCACACAATACACGCTCCCTGCCAGCAAAGAAATCAATGTTCCCTTGAAGTGAAAGTATATTTTATTCCCACAGCATTTAATTCATCAAACCCTTGCAAGGCTGTACCAGGCAAACACTGACCTGTGAACAAGTACCAGAGGTTGTTTGGCTCCAGTGTTTCAATCTCACCCCTGCGGGTTGTCTTGCGGTGTCGGATTTTATAGCCTGTAATAAATCCGTTCTGAGTACCTGGTGGTGGAGGCAGCCAGCTAACTTTGATGCTCTGTAAAAGAAGAGAGATTATTGTTGACTCTTTTTTTTGTTTTATTTTTGTCACTTCTCTCCAAAAATAAGTGGCAAAAAAACCCCAAAAGGCTCCATTTTTCTAATAGCAACAAGTCTTCAACTCGGTTGTTCTTGGGAGGAGAGAAATAAATCCCATCTCAAATGATTCACAGTGGCATAAAGAAAACTGGGCATTGTCTAGCAGTGGATGGCTATATAGACAGTGGATTTATACAGTAAATTGTCTCCCTTTTGAAGGATTTTTCATTCCACTAAAATACCCACACCACTAGAAACGTCAGCTCTGGGATTGAGCAGCCACCGTGACTCCTTTTCAGCCCAAAGTTGCTTCTTTTTGACTCCAGGATCCCCAGACCAACCCCAGCAGCTCTCAGTTCTGTGCCATTTGAATTCCACAGACATTCCTGCACCTTCTGTGTATCACTATAAAGAAGAGTCAAACCTCCAGGGAATAAATTCATAGCCCATCCCACACGTCAGGGAATTTTGCATCCGCCGGAGTCAGCAATGTTTTAATTACCCAAGCCCAATCTCTCATTTGCTTCCAGAAGATATTCCTTGCTAGGTTTTAGGAGGGATGATGACTCCTGACACAGCCAGGCACCCATCTCTGCCACCTCTCTCTTTGGGGAAAGCCCTGGAGGGTTTTGTCACTGCAATAGAGAACCTGGTCCGTGTTCTCTTGGACCTTTTCTTCCCCGTGGATGGTGGAGGGCAGGCAGCAGCTTTTCCTTCCATCCTTCACCCCCTGCCACATCATTTGCTCGTCAGAAAAGCAGCAGATCCAGTTCTTCAGAAGCCTTTTGTGAGGGATCTTTAGGCAAACCAAGCCAGTGATATCAACCCCATCTCCTGAGCCACGTGCTCAGGGGTTCCCTCAAAGGATTTAACAGGCACATGAAACCTCCTCAAAAGCCCTGCTGAGCCCTCCTCATCACATCACGTTCAGCCAGGTGTCTTTTTCTCCTTTGCTTTCTTCCAGCTCCCCTCAATTTGCCCAAGAAAACCACCACATTGACTGGGTTGGACTCAGAAGATTGTACATCAACATTTCTCTGCTCAAACCATCTGGGTCCCAGCTGTTCCTTCCAAGTTTCCAACCCCTGGAGACGTTTTACTCACTCTGATGGAAGTTATTCAGGGGGTCTCATAGGGAAAGTACAGTTGGATTTATTTCCTCTCTCTTCCAGCAGTGTGTTACAGGTTTTTAGACAAAGAGGCAAGTCAGCCCCATCACAGTGGATAGGTTTTGACCAAATATAATTTATTATCATCACTGGGATGCTTAGTGCCTGCATAAACAGGTTATGGCGCATATCAAATTCATTATTACAACAGAAAAAAAAAAATCAATTTTGCACAGATACTGCCCAGTGATTTATTGTTACAATCAATTATCCATTTCCAAATCAATATTGCAGGTTTTCCCTGCTGAGTCAAATAACCCAGAGTTGTTTGGTTGTGGGGTTTTTTTGTTGTTTTTATTTTATATTTTTTTTTGCATCAGGGCAGAACAAACTCCATTTCTCAACCCAGAGAGAGCAATTGCTTTAAAAAACAGATTTGGTCACTTTGCATATTGAAATTACCTCCATAAAAAACGTTCACAGGTGAATGGAAACCCCCAGAGAGTGGCTTTAAAACATATTTCTGTTGACAGCTCTGAGGGGGTCTGCAGGGAACTCACTTTTTGATACCACTGCCCTCCCACAGAGCTCCTACAGAACCCCGGGATGGGTTGGGTTGGAAGGAACCTTCAAGCTCACCAAGATCCAAACCCTTTTCCATGGGCAGGGACACCTCCCAGCAGCCCCATCCAACCTGAGCTGAGACACTGCCAGGGATGGGGCAGCCACAGCTTCTCTGGGAAACCTGGCACAGGGGATCAGCACCTTCAAATTCAAGAATTTCTTCCCAATGTTCAACCTCAATCTCCCCTCTTCAAGTTTTAACCCGTTTCCCCTTGTCCTCTCACTACAAGCCCTGGTAAAAAAGTCCCTCTCCATGGGGACATCAACCTTTGGTGACACTCCAGCCCAGCTACATGGAGAAGACACTTTGCCCCCCTTCCCAGCTGGAGAAGAAAGCAGAGCACTTGAGTATTTTCTCAGAGAAAGAGAGGGAAGAACAACTCCATCTTTCCCCTGCCCCTTCAAAAAGCAACAAGAAAACCCTTCTGCAAGCCCAGCTGCACCCATCCTGCAGCACTGACCCAAAACCAGGATGGAAGAGTGAAAACAGGAGCCAAGTTCTTCACTCTTGTATTATTCTAAGAGATCAGAGAGAAGAAAAAAAAATATCTGAAGGAGGAATTGTAAAGAAGTGGAGGGAGAGGAATGCCTTGAGGGATCTGTTGCACAGCCCAGGAGGTTAGAGCAATGATTTGTTGGTTGAAAAATCCCACCAGAAGGGACAAATCCCCCTGACCTCTTAATATGGAAAGTGCAGCATCACCAACTTTTAACTACATTTGATGCCTGTAGAATATTTAGAACAAATCAGTTTGGAAAGAAATCCCATCATTTAGAAGACATTCCACTGACCTGGAGTTTTGAGTGGATCTTTGGGTGGTCCAGCATCATTTCCAAACCCCAAGCTCCACTTTGTCAGTGAAGAACTGTAAAAAAGTGAAGTAAAACAGCTCATAATTTGTTATATATTTGTTATGTGCTGGTCACAGTCCTTCAGAGAAGGGGTTCTTCAGCCCACTGTCCAAGGAAAAGTTTCTTCCAAATGGATTCCAACATTGGATCTGTCCCTGGGGAGCTTTCACCACTCAGTGGGACCAATCAGCACCCATCCAAGCAACCTCTGGATGGTATAATCATGTTGGAATTGCCTAAAGGAAAGCAGGAGACACGTGTCCAATCATTTGTGGCTTTTATCCCTGCCAGGATTTGAAGGGATACCAAGAACTCTTGCAGCCTTACTAATTCCAGCCTGAACTTGATACTCATCTGGCTTAAAACAAACCAGATTTCCAGCAGAACTGGGGCCTGCAAGCACTCAGCAGTTTTTCTCAGCCCTTCAACATCCCTTCCCTCTGCCTTGAAGTCACCACCTCGGGTCCCACAGAAGCCACGGGTTTGATGTAAAGCTCCAGGCAGAACAAGGAAGCTCTTCCTTATGATCAGAGGGGGAAAAAAAGAAAAAAAAAAAAGCAAGCAGGTGAGTTTCTTTTACAAAGCCACCTCAAGCTGTCACTAGAGAGGCAGCAGTTCACTTTCACCTCCACCTGGTCTCCATGGACACCACAATGATGCTTTTTATCAAGAGTACTTCACAGGTGACCTTTTGCTCCAGGAAAATCAATGCTGATGGTTCTGAGGGGCTCCTTGTCCTTTCTTCTCCTTAAGAGAGAGCCGTGATGATTCCTGCTCTAATCCTTCATGTTTTATCTGAGAGGTAACCAACAGAAAGGAGGTGTTTCCTTCCTATTGCACCAGGACTCTTTAAGAAACCCCCAAAATGAAACCAGCTTCAAGAGGATTTGCAGAACCTGTCAGTTCTGGTTGCAACACGTGGAAAAGTACCGTGAAAGGCTGCTGGCCACCTCTGAAATGGTCCAACTGGAGTGTGGTCCTTTCCTTGAGCTGTTAGGAAACCACCCTGAGCAGCTCAACCTGAGCTTGGACATTCAGCAGTGCCCTCCTTCAGGGCTGTAAATGATCTGGAAATCATGAAATAAAACATTGGACCAGGCTGCCCAGGGAGGTGGTGGAGTCACCATCCCTGAAGTACTAAAAAAAAACCAACTGGGTAGATGTGATGCTTCAGGATGGTTTAATGGTTAAGGTGGTGTAGGACTGATGGTTGGACTCCATGATCTTGAAGGTCCTTTCCAGATGATTCTCTGATTCTCTGGAAAAATCCCATTTTTGATGTCAGGGTCTTCTTTTGAGTCACCACGCTGGTTTCACTTTATTTTTTTTTTATTTTTTTTTCCCTTTCACCCTATCATTTCCTCTGCAAGCTTTTTTGGGTGCCATCCAGCAGAGAAAAAGGGCAATTTTTCATGTGTGCCACCCCAGATCCCACTGATATTTGGCCTGAGCTTTGCAAGGAGGAGGAAGCAGGCAGCAGGAAATCAGAAGCCTTTGTCGCCTGCTGCTCGTGGCAAAATCATGTCAGAGATTTCCCACTTTGAGACAATTACACCAGCTGTCAAGTCTTACAACTTCCAGGCTGTCATTACTAGATGATAAATAAGTGTATTTAAATAAATATTTGGTCCTGTTTCTATTTGATGGGGAAAAAAGGCAGCGAGAGGAGATGAGCAGCCCAAATCAAACCCTATTCCCCACTACCCTGCAAATTTCACCCCAGAGCTCCAGCTTGCCAGCAGGTGAAGTCATCCAGCCCCAAGAGATGACCCAAGAGAGATGCAGTCAGGAGCTGAGCTTCATCTAAGACTTGATAAACACAGATTTCAGCAGATTGAACAGGCTGGTCCTCTGGCAAAGCCATCTCCCTGGTTAAATGGCTTTTCCTCCTGGTCTGGATGGTGCTGAGAGCAATTATAATAAATATAATCCATATATATTACATTAATATATATTAGATAAATCCATACCCACACTCCTCATCTTTGGGCCTCTGGCATGGCCAAGATGCCAACATTTACTGTGAAAACTTTTGGGATTTCCAGGAGGATGTGCAGCAGATGTTCCCACAAATGCTCTTTCTGCTGGTGGATGCTCTACTCCCCTAAATAACCTGGACCAAAAAAAGGCAAGGAGAAGAATATCCCTGCATGTCACTGGAATCCTTAGTGAGGAGAAAAGGCAAAAGGCAAGAGAGAAAGAACACAGGAGGCTGAGCCTCTGCAGGGAAGAGCAGAAGTAAATATCTTAGCATGTCCACAGAAATATAGAAAATAAATATCCACAGACTAAATGTCCACAGAAATATAGGAAACAGTTGAATAAATCAATGTGAAGGATGTGAGCAGATCTGGAGACACTTAGTTAGCCAAAAAGCATTTCAGACACAGGTCAGAAGGGATTTATTGAGTCAAAGTGCTTCACCTCCTGCTGCAGATGCTGATGGAGTTGCCTCCTTCCCCCAAGATGCTCAGATGATGACTGAAGCTTCAAAAAAGTTCCCTAAACCCCAGATTTTTGCCTCTCCATTTGAGTTTCCTGGATGAGGCCCATCAAGTGGCTAATCAGGCACACAATCAGAACCATTTCTCCTTAAATCCCATCCTTGGGTCTCCCTGCAATCCCCCAGCACCCCAAAGCTGACTCAGAAGGCAGGAGACAAACCTGCTCCTCCCAAATTTTATCAGATGATCTGCTCAGCACAAAGCTGCTCAACTAACCCAGAGCCTGCTCTCTGGTTCAGCCCCAATACATGGAAAAAAAAAAATAAAAATATTTCAACTAGTTCTCTCCCAGTGCCAACTAGTTCCTAAAAAAAAAACAAAACAAAAAACCCACAAAAAACACCAAAACCACAAAGACCCAAATAATCTGGAGAGCCTGGAGAATATTACCAGAGCATAAATAGAGATTTTTGTCACACTCTTCCTGAATATCTCCCTGAAAGATAACATCCAGCTTGTGAAAAGAGTTAATTATGCATTAAAAGGGCACTCGGGGAGTTAAAGCTACTTTGGAAATTCTGCAGCAAAGCTAATTGTGGCACAAATGATTCCATAAATATCACGGGATTTAAGCCCAGAAATAGGCTGGTTTAGAAGAGTTTTATTCTCCAGAGACTCTTCTGTAGATTTTAAAGATGGGAGCCTGCACTTTTTTGGCTTCAGGGGAGCTACAGGATCCAAACTTGGGATTTAAGGACCCACTTTGGGTCTTAGTTTTTTGTTTCCAATCCCTATCCAAAAATCCTTTGGGGTTTGGTTTTTTTTTTCATTGGTTCTGCACCATAATTCAACAAGAAATGTTACTCCCAGTCCTGTATCAACAGGTAAAAAGAAGAACAAGAGAAAAGCCAAGGCTGTGACAGAAGCAGAGCCCAGATATGAAGACTGTTGCACTCAAAAATATAAATATAGACATATATAAATATATATTAAAAATATATATTAAATATATATTAAAAAAAAAACAAACAAACAAGAAATTTTGGAAATGAAAAGCCTGAAGGACAGGTGAAGAGCATTAAAGTGATCAAGTTTGATAAGAAGGAAAACAAAAAACCCCACCCAGCAGATATAACTGGAGGCATGTAGGGTATTATTATGCCTCCAGCTATATTGTATTATGTCATATTTCTATTTATACTGAAAGGATGCAGCTTTCTTCTTATTAAAAATTTCTTTTTTAATAAAGAATATCAAAAACCCCTCCCATGCTGCTAGTCAACCATCAAATCTGCACAGGGAAGATCCTAAAGGGTAAGAAAAGCAAAACTGAAGCTCCTGGGAATAATCACAAAGCCTTTCTTCTCTGGAGAGCAAAATCTTCTTTCCTGGCTAATTTCTTGCTGCCTTAAATGCCTCAAGTGCCCATTAGCTGCAGTTTCTTGAAGTCTTCAAATACTTCTCCTCCCCCTCTCTGCCTTTGACCACCCCTGTTTAACAGGGTAATCATCCAGGTTTGGCCACTTAATGCTTTTCTTTTGAAGAACAAATTTTCATGTTGGGTTTTTTGGTTCCCTCCCCCCCCTAATATTTTTTTTTTTTAACTTATGCCTCTCACCAGCTAGAGAAAAACAGGGGGAGGAACTGAAATAACTTGTTGGTGTTTTCCCTGCCTCAATCTCGCTCCAAATCATCCTCATCCACAAGGATAAAACTGAAAAAAAAAATCAGGGAGAAGCCCCACCTGCCCCAAAGGGTGCAGAGATTTGGTGAAACCCCCCCAGATACCTGAATTGCTTTGGTTTTGCTCTAATACCTCCAACTTCAGCCTGTGATAAAGATCCTTTGAGACCACATCTAAGCAACAGCCTCCTTGCACTCGGGTTTTTTCTCAGCTAAAACCAAAATATTCCATGGGAAATGACCAAAATCCAGGAAGCCTCTTCCAGGCCAGTAAACCTGACAGTCATTAATGTCATGGGATAATAAAGAGGTTTTTTCCACACCTGCAATTTCAATCCCACTCCTGACAGCTTCTCCACAAGACACCAGGGCCAGTAAAAAAAAACCAAAACCAACCCAAAACCTAAGAGGATTCACTCGTCAGCTTCCAACAAATTCCACTGTATTACTTTTCCTAAAAATAAACTGTCTCCATCCTTTAGGGCCCTCTGTACTCAACATTTTAGACTCTCAAATATTGGGCTGAATGAAAAACTCTTTCAGAACATTCCCACCCCCTGCAGAACAACATGATTCCCAGGGATGAATTTAAGACTATCCCACAAGCCCTCTAACAAAACCTGTTTCCTAAGAACAAATCCAGCTGCTGATAAATTTAAGGTCATGAAATGCAGCTTGTGGCATCCAGCCATTCCTCCAGCCAGCCATCCATCCCTCCATCAATTTATCCCTCCATCCATCCATCTATCCATCCATTCCTCCATCTATCCCTCCATCCATTCCTCCTTCCATCCATTCCTCCATCTATCCATTTATCCCTCCATCCATCCATTTATCCCTCCATCCATCTATCAATTTATCCCTCCATCCATTCCTCCATCCCTCCCTCCTTCCATCTATCCCTCCATCCATGCATTCTTCCATCCATCCCTCCATCCATTCATTCATCCATCTATCCCTCCATCCCTCCCTCCATCCATCCATCCTCCATCCATCCCTCCATCCATTCCTCCATCCCTCCATCCATGCATTCCTCCATCCATCCATTTATCCATCTATCCCTCCATCCATCCATTTATCCCTCCATCCATCCCTCCATCCATCTCTCCCTCCCTCACTTTCAGTGCATCCCTGACTCCTTTTCCAAAAGGACTTGATAAACCTCTCCATCTCTGTCTCCACAAATGAGCAGGACATCAAGTTTCATCTCTCACTTTCCCCCCGTAACAACATTGAAGAAAGCTAAAGACAGCTCCTAAAATAAATCAGACCAGAGATAAAATAAATCGTGACCAGAGGACACCATGACTCCTCCCAACAAGCCCCTTTTGGAGGGGAAAGCAGGACCCAGAAACCCTCTGCTGATTCCCCAGGAGGGTGAAAACAACCTTGTACTTGGTTAAGCCCAGTGCCAACTCCCTCCTTCTCCTCCCCAGCAGCCAGGTTCAGGCAACTGAGAAACTCCCTCCCCAAAAATGACAAATAAACATCTCCCTGCCAAGCTGATTCCTCATTTATTTGTGTTATTATGACCACAGATGACAATTTTTCTGCTTTTAAAGGCCAAATGGAAGAGTTCTCCTGAATGCTAGCAATTCCAACACTAGGATATCGAGACAATAAACCACGTTTTGCCTTTCCCTGCCCAACCTTTGCCCATCATTTGAGTGTGAGCAATGTCCCTCATTTTATCCTGGCCACGTATTGCACAGAGAGATGTGCTCATTTGGGTTTTGGCTCTCTGGTCCTGGCTGCAAAACGAATCAAATTATTAAGCTTCTAACAGCCAACAATTAATTTCTTACCAAAGGTGGAGGGGGAGAAGGCAGCTCCTTCACCCCAGCCCAAGATGGTGCTTGTCACCATCTCTCTGAAATTGATAAAAGCAGCTGAATCAGGTCAGCAGTGACCCCAGATTCCAGCTGAGCACCTGCTCCATCCCTCACAGTTCCACGCAGGCAGCCAAGGGTGAAAGAGAGAACATTTCTCCTCCCTGTTTTCCACTGGAGCAGCACAACAAAGCTGTAACTTTAAATCACAAAACCTGGCAGTGAAACTGGGCTGGAAATAGAGACATAAAGCACAGAGAGAAGACCAAGACCTCTGCATAACAACTCTCCCTAATTACACTTCTCCTCTTGAATGCAAAATCAATAGGGAATTAATGGTGGGGAGATAGATACACACCTGGGGAGGAGAGGGCAGGCAGAGCATGGAAAAACCTTCCTGCAGCTGAGCAGGAAAAGTGTTGGAAGTCCCTACATGTGCCACCGAGGAGTCCTGGCCACCCCATCCCAGGGAAAGTCAAGGCAGGGGTCACAGCAAGTGTGTGACAACAGCCCTCTCCTCAAAACTGCATCCCAGACTGGTTTGGGCTTGGAAATGCTCAATCACAGATTCCTTTGGGTTGGGAAAGACCTGGAAGATTTCCAGCTCCAACCTTGAGCTCAGCACTGCCATGGGAACCACTAAACCATCAGCACCCCATCTGTCCAAGGAGCTGCAGGGAGCTCTTGGGGTGGTGGTGGCTGCAGGATGAGATGCTGAGGAGAGGAAAAGGGGATTTGGGAGCCTCTGGTATGGAAATACTAAAGCAAAACTGTTGAGCCAAGCAGCCCAGCAGCTGGCAGGGGACGGGGAGAGCACGGAGCTGAGGGATCCCACTCCATTGGTCTGAACAACAGCATAAAAAAAAAAAAAAAAAAAAACTGTCTATTAGCCTTATAGCTTGCAGTCATTTCCTTTTGCTCTCCAAGTGGGCACAACACCCTCAGATGATTTTAAAAAGGAGCACATCAAGCTGTGACCCTTCCAAAGGGGACCAGCCCCACGTTAAGGAGCATTCTGCCACCTCCCCCAGGGCTCTGGGATGGTGCTGAGCTCAGAGCCTTCAGCACAGACCTCAGAAATCCTCATCCTGAATTTGCTGGAGCAGCATTGGATGCCAAAAGCAAGAGGATGTTCCTTTTTACTTCTCTCTTCAGCTGCAGGAGTTCTGTTACTCTCTTTCACAACCCTGCTATTCTTTTTTCTTTTTTTTTTCTTCATTATTATTATTATTTAATTGCAAGATGTTCCTCAGTCAAAACAATTACAGAAAAAGCCATTCGAGCACAGAAGGCTAAATAACAAAAAACCCAAAGTGAGCAATGTGGAATAAAAACCTCACTGCTCCAAAATTAAACCAGATCCAATGAGAATTAAAGAGGAGCAAATTATTTACACTGAGTAATTTCTCCTCCTGCCTGCTCACAAAGCAGAAGGTTGTCATTTCCTCCAAATCACTCAAGAAATCTGAGCAAACCCCCCAGTTTCTTCATGATTCCCAATTTAAAAGCTGATGGAAATTCCCTCTAAAGTCACCCAGGATTATGTCTGACTCTTCCTGGGCAAGGATGGAGGCACCTTGGACAGCTTGCTTGGGGACACTTTTTACCAGTCAATATCTCTGCTCCAGAGGCTCTGAAACAGCACAAAAGGATGGTGAACACCCCAGGGGTGTGCTAGGAAGAGTGAGCCACTCATCAGATGGTGGTAAATAATATAAATAACATTATTACTATTATTATTATTAGCACTTAGTAGGTTCAACATCATTCTGGGAGATGCTTACATCCCTAATTCAAGGTCAAATTGTAAGAGGGTTCAGAAAAGAAACCACTGAGAAAATATTTTAAAGATGCTTAGATGATTTCCAAATGCAGGAGGACCTTCTCAGCCTCCCAGTTTTGGAAAGAGAAAGCAGGGCACTGCCATGCAGAGATGGAACCAGCCCACAGAGTGAAGCTGTTTCTCCTAAACCAGCTGGGATTAAACCACAACCCAAGTTCTCACTTAAAAGCATCACTTACTGAATCCCTGACTGCTTTTGGGTGGGAAGGGACCTTTCCAGGCCATCCAGTCCAAGTGGAGAGGTGCTCCACCACCTTTATCTAGGTGTTCCATCCATCTTTACACCAGTTTCAGAGGGTTTTGCTGGGAACTGAGGACACCAAAAGCTTTGTCTGATACAAACCCCCAATGTTCTGCACATCATGCCAGTAGTTTTCAAGGCACATATTTATAAATGAATAAAACTGTTTACCACAACACATCAAATGAAGGAGAAAATATATTTAGGCACCGATTTGCACTGCTTTGGTTGTTATGATTAGAAATTAGTTTGTCAGTCTGAGTGCCTAATTGCAAAAGGAGAAGGAGCTCTTAAGGGAGTAAAAGCAAATATTAGAACAACTCAATGATGTGCAGCATCCCAACACCTCTCCTAGCAAGGACAGAGGCAACACTGCCAACCTGCTCCTGGGTTTTGAAGAACTTCTGACAACACAGAGCCCCTCACGAAGCCAAGATTCCACTGGGGAGGATCTGAATCCTCCTACACCTGTCTGAAGCCAAGAGCAGCACCAGAGCTGACAGCTTCACACTCCTGGAGGAGCCTGAGACAGACAGATCACCATGAGACAGACTGGAGGCTGGCCAGGAAAGCCTGAAAACTCTTTATTGCCTCACTATTTTTCTCAGCTATCACTTTTTCTGCTCCTTTCTCATGATTTTTCTCAGTTACCTTTTTTTTTTCTTTTTTTTCCCAGCCCAAGCAGTAGCCAGCTAAGTGAACATTTTACAATGCCAAGAAACGGGCAAGCCCTGCTCAAGGCTGGAGTTTTACTGACCCTGGAAATATTAGATCTGGAAGAAACCCATCATTCAGTGGCTCACAGGAAATACTGCAGGTCAAAGAGACTTTTTCCAGCTGGAAAAGCAGACAGCTTTACCGTGCATTCAGTACTCCCTGCTCACTTTGGATGGAGCCTGGGATGGCCAAGAACCCACAGGTGGAAATTATTTTTTTGCATCACCCTGAAGCCAAAAGAAACTTTTAACCTCTTGTGATTATTAGAAGCCTCATAAAAAGAACCCCTAAATACTGCTGCATAAATCTCAAGCTAAAACCCAAATTTACTGTGACCAAACCCACTGCCCTGTATATGCCACATGCCTAAGGGAGAGTTCTCACCCACATACAACTGCACAGTGTTGAAAATAGCTGTCTTCAGTCCCTTTCCACAGGTGAAAACTCTGTTTTTATTGATAGAAGTTCAAACGGATTTTTTGCATTTAAGAAAAATCGCCAGGTTGCTTTTTGTAGTAACCTGAAACATTGTTTTGTTTGTTTTGCTATTAATCATAGGACTGAAGAATGGCTTGGCTTGGAAAGGACCTTTAAAGGTCATCTAGTCCAAACTAGAAGTAAAATCTAATCTTTAGCATCTATTTGTGGGGTTTTTTTCCCCTCCTATTTAGTGCTTTCTTCATTCCACAACTCTTAGCTCCATCGACTCGATTTATAATTAAAACAGAAAACCCTAAAATACAATATGAAGATGCTGTGCACTCTGGAGGTGCAAACCAGCCTCCTCCCAGGTTCAAAAGTTGCACGTGAGGAAATATAATATCATGTATGACCTGAATAATAACACTGGGATAGCTGGGAGTGCAGCTGCCACAGGGCTGGTCCAGCATCACCTGGATGGATGCCTTGGCCTGTCTCATGGTCCAGGGAGAGCTGCCTAAATCCATGCCAGATGACAACTTTAATGATATTTTCCTGCTATCAGGCTTCTAGGCAGAGCAGTTACCAGCTTTTCCCAGGGTCAGCAGCCTGGATGGCTTTGTTACCATTAAAACCCCTTTGCCACCAGCCAGGTTTCACTGGGGAGCTTTGCCACGCTGCTCACCTTAGAAGGGATGTTGGGGCTTTCACCTGGTAGCTTTGTTTACTCTCCAAGACAAAATCCTCTTGTCCAGAGCATGGAAAACCCAATCCCAGCAGCTTCTTCCTCTCGGCCTTGGGATGGAGGCATCTGGGAGGGAGTCAGAGCAGCCCATGCTGCCTCTTCCCCAGCCCAGCCCTCCTGACCTTGTCTTTCTCCTTCCCTAGTTTTTTTTTATTATTTCTCACAGAGATACCCAGGAACATCTAGCTCTAACTAATCAGTGTCATAGCTCATTAATTTGCTTTATTGGTCTCTGGGTAAACCTCTCGTGCTACTCTGTTCAGAAGCTGCTGAGTCTTTATCATTAAGAAATAAGTGCCCAGAGCTCTGACTCCATGTGTTGCCTGGGTGCATTAAGTGGCTTAATAGTATCTCTAAATTTATCTTAAATGGAAAGGTGGCCAGAGCATTCATCACCTTGAACAAGGTTTAATCAAATCCCATAACATAATGAAGCTGTCTGGTTCTGACACCATAACCTCTGAGGCTTTCACCATGCTCAGCAGCGAGGGGTCAGAGGTGGGCGAGACCCTTTAAAAGAGCCACAAAAAAAAATAAAAAAAAAAAATCCACCCTGCTCTTCAAGTGAAATAAGCTCCTCACAGTGGTGTGATGCACTTTGAAGTGCACAATTAAAAAGCTTTCTTGATACCCACCCATCTTCCAGCAGGATTAGTTCAAGGGTTATTTCCCCAGCCACCACGGGTCTCAGGAAGGCACATCATTAAAAGGGAGAAGTCGAAGGGATTGGTCTACAAGCTACCAGCAAATTTTCTCCTTTTAAAGGTTAAGCTCAAGGCTTGTTACTATCTTTTCCTATAAGTAATAGATTTAAAGGTTAAAGACCCCTCTCTCCTCAGCCTTCCCCATAGGTAAGATATTTAAAGGTTACACACATTGTTTCTGGAGGACGCGTCTCTATGCAGCAGTGACAGTCATTCAGAGTTTGCTTTTTGGGTTGTTTTTTTTTTTTTGAAGCTACTTCCATGCTATCAACTCCTTTAGGAGGAACCCAGTCACAATTTCCAGGTCACTGCTCATCTTTTCCTACAGCCACAGCATTTAGGCACATCTGAAAGCTTCGGTCTCCACGCTGCTTTACAAATCCTCGTTAAAAGAAACAACCACCTTCCTCACACTTTACACCTAGCTCAACCACCCTGCTGCTCCTCCAGCCAGCCAGCAATTTCCTAAATCAGCCTCAAGCTCAGGCTCAGCCTGAGGAAGCACTTCAACTTCTTCCAAGGTTCTCACTGACCTTGTGGTGCTCACCGAGTCCCCAGCCCTGCTGGTGCCTTCCTTGGTGAACTGCACTGGAGCTGTTTCACTGCATGCAACTGCCTCATCCCTCAGTAATTTTATCAGGATATCACACTTGGAAAAAGCTTCTAGAGTCTCAGTTATTCTGTCTGTCAAATGGGTTTAACTTGTCCTACCAGCAAGCTGACCAACTGCTTGGCCTTGGGGTCTGGAAAGGGTTCTGCTCCTAACAAATCCACGGCTGGAAAATTTGGCACCCAACAAAAGTGGAGTTGAAGGATGGGGTTGGTGCTTTGGGGACCTGAGCTGTGAGCCTGGGGAGGAGGCACAGAGCAGGTCCCCACCAGCTCCATCAGTTGGGTGGGAGACACCTCCTCTGTCTTGGGTGAGATTCCCACATGCCCAGCTGCTTTCTTAGGCAGTTTTGATAAAAATGGAATACAGTGAGATTAGAGCTAAAGAGAAGGGAGTCAGCAATAAAGTAGAAAGAGAGCAGAATTAGAAATAGAGTAGAATTAAAAACAGGGTAAAAGCAGAAATAGAAAGAAAGTAGAAGCAGAAACAGAGTAGAATTTGCATATTTTCAGCTGGAAGGGACCCATCTCATCCAACTTCAGGGCTGATCAAAAGTTCAAACCTGTTCTTAAATTCTCTCCATTTGCCTCTTCAACACTGCCAGGCTTGGGGCACCCACCACCACCTCCAGGAAGGCTGTTCCAAGGTGTGGTTAAAACCCAAAAAGGTTCCTGATGCCAAGCCTGAGCATTATAAACACCGCTTGTTCAGCGGAGAAATATTTCCCCTGCCACCCACGTTCCACGGGTGCTGAGCACAAATCTCTCTCCCCCCTTCAAGCACTCTGCCCAGCTTTAAAAGCAGCATTTTCTCTGGGTATTACTTCATAATAAAGGGCCCAATCCTCCAGCAGCCCCACATGGGGATGATGTACAGCTCAGCAATGATTCCTCTGAAGGTTTCGGATGCATTTATAGCCCTTTTTTCATGTCTGTTTAGGAGCAGCTGAGCTAAATGCAGCCTGACAGGATGCTTCATCTCTCTGGCTGTGCTGGAGTGTATCACTCCCAGTCAGTGAATTTTATTTATTTTTTTAAAATAGAACATCTGGCTCCTGCACACCTCTTGTCTGTCACAGAGAGTCCCCAGGCAAGTCCCACGTCTGCATCTTTCTTATAGGAGAAATCAATGAAGGGACCAGATATGGAGGGGGAGGAGGAGAATCTTAATAAGGTTTTACTTGGACAGCCTTAAAATCATGAAGCCTTGGTCCTACAGACTGCCAAAGAGCTTGGAGATGACTTTGGAGACTGTTCAATGTTCTCCTGCTTGGTGACAGATTTAACTCCTGAGGAGAGCTGTTTCCTTTGGGTCACAGAAGCAAAGAATCCTTGTGGTTGGAAAAAAACTTGAAGATCATCAAATCCAACCCTTAACCCAGCACTGCCAAGGCCACCACTGCCCCAGGGCCCTCAGCACCACATCTCCAGGGATTTGGAAAGCCTCCAGGGATTGGGAAGCCCTCCAGGGATGGGGACATCAACCACTTGTCCCCACACCCCCTGCTAGGACAAGCTGGGGGCTGCCCAAGCTCTTGTGCTCTGCAAGGGGCATCAATCCCCCAGGGAAAACCTTCCAAGGAGCAGGGAAAAGCAGGGATGGAGTTTGGGAACACGACTCAGGGGACTGCAGGGGGACTGGGAGAGGAGGCTGAAACCCAGAATATGGAGTGGGAAGGAACAGGGGAATGGAATTGGGAATGGACTGGGAAAAGAAGTAACTGGAAAAGAAGTGGGGAGAGAAGTGAGAAAAGGAAAAAGAATGGAAATAGGAAAAAGAGAAGGAACAGAAGAGGTAGTAGAGAAAACCAAAGAAAATCACCCTTCACACCCCACTCTCTACAACCTGACACACAGTTTCTCTTCATTTTTTGGTTGTTATTTTGCTGTTGTTGTTGTTTTATAGCCTCTACATCAGAGCTTCTCTTTAGAATCATCAAATGTCAGGTTGAAAGGGACCTCAAGGATCATCTGGGCCAAGCCTAGGGTAGTTTAGGATCTAAAATTCAGACTGATGGTTGTATGTGACACAGAGACATCCAAATTTGAAGCTTCTGACCTGTGAAAATTCCCACCTGAGTGTTTAAAGCCCTCTTCAGAAAAATTATTTTGAGAGGGGATATAGAGAACAGCCAAAACGTGGCTTCACACCTGCACTACAGCCCAAACTTCTCCAGGAAGGGTGGACGAGTCCCTGGTTTTTGTTTGGCTTCAGCCTTTCTGGTTTTAAATTTATTTTTCTTTCTGTTTTCTTCTGTATCTGCCTATAAGCTCTTTGAAGCTGAGTCTTCCATTATGTTTGGATACTTACTAGACAATGAAACACCAGTGCTGCCAACCAGCCAGGATGCTGGTGGCCTTCTTGGCCACCTGGGCACACCCTGGCTCCTCTTCAGCCACTCTCACCCCCAGGTCCTTTCCCTCTGGGCACTTTCCAGCCCCGTGGCTGGGTGTCACCCAAGTGCAGGACCCAACCCTTGGCCTGGTTGAACACTGTGTTTTCCACTGCAATCTCTTTTTAGGAGCTGTATTTCTGTGGCAATCCTCCTTCTTATCCACTCTGATCTGCCCCAGCTCTCCAGTCACACCCCCCCATCAATATTAAGCAATAATCATGATAATAGTAATTCCTAGCAAGCATCTCCCATTATTTTGGCCATCTCTGGTCTGTTATTAAATTAAGAGATCTGCCACCAGCACAGACAAATAGCATCAGGAGAGAAATCTTATTAAACTCCAGATAAAATTTTAAACAATTCTGCAAAGAGCCAAGGCCAGGTTCTGCTCTGCATTACTCCCCCACCCCAGCTAGCACCCTGGGTTCTTTACATACTGCTCCATTTTGTTCTGTGCTTGGATTTAATCAGTTTGGGAATTAGAAGGGTTTCATCAAATTAATTCTGACTGCTGCCAAGACAGAAGACAAGCAGAAGGTGATTCAAAAGAGACTGGGGGAATACAATACTCTGGGTTGTTGCAGCCTTCCACAAGCATGGGCAAGGTCACCCAGCCCTCTACAACATCAGGAGCTCAGTGGTGCCTCAACCACAAACACCCCAGGAGTTGCACCCAAGGCCTTTTGGGACATGCTCTTTGAAGCTAAATCTTCTGCTGGAAACATTCATTTTTTTAATGCCTTAAGAATTACCAAGTCCAGTTCATTTCTCTGTCATTCCAAATGAGCTAGATATAAATATTCTTTATATTTGAATTCAGGGGGTGCATATTTATTTTCAGGTGCATATGTATTTTCCCATGGCCCAAAAGAGTCCCCCAAATGGTTCCACATCTCTTTTCCCCTCTGCTGAAGCTCCCCATTTCATGCATACACCCTGAAAATAACCTTTACACACAGTTATTCCATCAAATATGGTGCCAGGCTGAGAGCTGAAGCTGCTCCTCTCCATCTGCCAAATAATATCCCACCAAGACTTTCAACTTCTGTGATGAGGAACATCCTGATGACCACAGATGCTGGGGGGTAGAGGTGAGATTTACACCCAGCCCATCCTCTCTTAGCCCATCCCAACCAACCACCTCCATCTCTATGTCCCCAAATACAATTCCCCATCTGAGGATAGCAGGAGCATCTTTGTTTTCTCTTTTTTTGTGAGCAGCACTTTTAAATCTCAGTGACCACCACGGAAAGGTCACAACCCATCAGCTGCTGCTCTCTGACATTTTATCCTGAGAGAAAGGAAGGAGAAAGAACCACCAAGAGTTGGAACAAGATATGCCAAGACATCAATGCCCTTTGGGCAGTGTAAGAGGAGTTTAAGAGTAACTGGAGCTGGATGCACTCCAAAAAACATAAGTTAAGGAAAATCAGAATATACGTTTAATGTCATGAAAATGGGCAGAGGAAGAAAAACATACTGACAGGTGATCCCCAGCAGATCAGGGATTTAAAAAAAAGTCCCTTAAAATGCAATTTATCATTGTCCTGCTTGGGGCTCCTATTCCAGGTAACTGTATAAACAAAAAGCTCCAAAGATCCAAGGGGACATCTTGATGTGATGCTACAGGTGGGCTTTTTTGGTGCCTTTCTTTCCTGCTGGGTAGTGTGAGGTTTTTCTGGGTCCAAATGGAGCTATCAATGACAAGAGCTACAGAATAAGAGCCCAGGCAGTTCTACTAAATGGCAGGAATGGATGAAAAGAGGAGAAATAACCACAAAAAAAAAATTCAGAATATATGCAGAAAGATCACCCAAGAAGTGCACATAATTAACAAATGTTATGGACAACATTATGAGATATTATCACTCCCTTAATCAGCAATACATTAAGACTTTTTAAAGAAGGAAAACATCAGATTCAAGAGGAAAAAAAAATGCATCTTTCAGGGAAAAAAAAAAATATTTTTTTGAGCAAGCAAGATGAGAACAGACCCACCTGCACGTGGCGCGTACAACCTCCCAATAAAATATTCCTTTCCCACATCTCCTCTCCCCCAGGAGCAGCTCTGCTCCTCATTATTCCCTGAGATTGTTCCATTTAATCAAAGTGCAGTTAGGTTTATTGCAGATGTTAATCTGCAATCAGGGAACAGTTTCTGCTTGTTCACCTACACTGAAGTGATACCACAGCTGCCAAAGCCTCTCTGGAGAAATCATTGCTTCTCTCTACACATATTTTTGGGGTTTTTTTTTTTAGGGGGGAGGGTTCAGGTCTTCTTTTAACCTTCTGCAAGGGGCAGATGGGGTCTCCTTGTGGAGAAAAAAAGCTACAAAAAGCAGGAATATCAACACAAACACCCACGATTGCTGGGCCAGGAGGTGCCAGACTTACCCTGGAGTTAACCACTTCCAAGGAGACGTTCTGAGGCGTCGCACTGGGCACTGGAAGGGAAGCAAAGCAAAAAGAAATTGGAAATTCTGCCCTCAGTGTCCAAGTCAGCAAAGGTTACATCAAATATTTCTCTTCTGGGAAAGCAAAAAAGAGGGCAGCTTGTAAGAGGAGGTTAGAATCTGATCACGGCTAATCCAGGTGGCACTTCAGAGGGTCCCTAAGGAGAGGGAAAACAAACTCATCTGTTCACTTCTTCCCAGTTCTGATAGACCTATTAGTAAGCCTTTTAAAGAGCCCATCAGCAGGCTCCCTGCAGTGAGAGCAGCTCCTTGAATGCAGGCATTTGTTAAAAAATTGGGCAGAAATAAACAAAGAGCTGCCACAATTTCCTTGGTTTTTATATATTAAAGCACCTTGCAGAACATACAGACACAGACAGCACAGGGTATTGCTCTCTCCCAGTGGCACAAATGCACCTTTTTTTTTTTTTGTCACAAAGAGGGGAGGGAGAAAACTGGTTGTGTCTTTAGATCCTGCTTTAAGAAAAAAATAAAATCACATTTCATAGAATCACAGAATGGTTTGGAAGGGACCTGAAAGATCAAGATCCAAAGCCCTGCATGGCCAAGGCCACCTCCCACTAGAGCAGGTTGCCAAAGGCTTCATCCAGCCTGGCCTTCAGCACTTCCATTTCCCATTCAGGCTCTGCTTGTCGTGCATATTATAATCTCTACCTCACTTTATACTGATAACCTTGGTTAGATTCCTTGTGAAAAATAGACTTCAGTCCTTAGAGAACTATTTATGGTCTGACAAAGATTGCTCACGAGGCATCAATGAGAGGGTCGGGCACCCTGAGCTTTAAATAAACCAAATGCTTCTGACTCAAGGGGTTTTTTGCCTGTTTAAAAAGTTCCTTTAATCTCACACTTGCTGGGACTATAATCATCAGAAAAACCTGTATGGCACAGATGGATTTATCCCACCCTCCCTGCCAGCTCCTTCCTCAGAAAGCATTGGGCTCACAGTGCTGAGTACCAGCCAATGCTCAGCATCTGCATGGCTGACCAGGCCAACTATTTACTGACAGATCCCTGTTTTCCACTGTACCTCTGGCTGTATATTTCCACCAGGCTCATGCAACAAGGGTTTAAATGTATATTCCTCCAGCTGATGGCAAATATTAATTCAAGCACTGAGGAGCTGAGAGCTTTACAAATTAGCTGCTAGTTGGTGATGCATCAACTGCCTGACACCAACCTAAAGCTTTTATTTTCCTGCCAGGGAAATGTTGCCAGCCTGGGCTGCTGAACAGCTGAAAAGCAGAGATGTACTTGATGCTTACAGGAAGGTGGCCCTGAATTTGGAAAGGAGGAGCTGTAAAAGGATCATGGTGAATACTCAATTTAAGAGACGTTTGTGAAGCCACTCACCAGGGGAAATGAGAGAAAAGAATTCATGAATTAAATTTATTTCAACAAGTGCAGGCTTAGGAAGTGTTTGGATGATTACCTGTTGTTACCTGAATGGGGAAAGGACTTCTGGCTGGTGGGTATCCTTTAATTCACCTCCCTGGCAGTGCTGAAGGCCACGTTGGATGGGGCTTGGAGCAACCACGTCTAGTGGGAAGTGTCCCTGGCCATGGCAGGGGGCTTGGAACTAGCTCATCTTTAAGGTCCCTTCCAAGCCAAAACATTCCAAGATTTTAAGGGGGCTGCTGTCTGCATTGTCTCTCTTATATGGTCTATATTGTCCAGGGAAGCTGCCAGGGACAGATGGAGAAGAACAACCTGGCTGAAGCTTAACCCTCCCCAAGAGCCAAGCTGCATCTTCAGCAAACCACCTCTGACTTGAGCATCTCGGACTCTCTAAATAATGTAGCAGGCACTAACAGGAGAAGAAACACCCCGTGCAGCCATTAAATGAAAGGATGGCAGCAACTCATAGAAATGATACTTCCCCCAGCCCATTTTAAGCAGACAGCTCCTCCACTGGACTCTGTCTGCTCACATCTGTGTTCAATACACAAATCCCCAAAGCCCAGCACTTTGCAGCATTCTATTTAAGTCAGTGAGAGCTGAGTCACTTGGCAGTGCTAATAAGGAAAGAATATTTTTAAATACAGGATACAATAGAGCAAAAGTAACAACAGTTAAACAGGAGGGTGCCCTGGGTAGCCAAGTCCCACATTAATATTGTCCACAAAGGTTCTGTGGGTCATAAAAGAGAAGAAAAAAAATAAAACCCCTTGCTTTTGATGGAAAAGACTCTGAAAAGTCAGATTATCTGGAAGCAAGGGTTCAGCAAAGTGAGCAACAAGGAATTCCAAGTGTGAGATTCACTGTTGGGAATACCCAGGGTAAGCAACAGCCCGAGTCACCCAGCAGCTCCTGGAGACAGTCTCTGGGCTGCTTGGTTAATCCTGCCACAGTTTGATTTCAAGATTTGTGCTCAAGGAAGATACAAAACTAACATGAAGACCTGAATTTTAACCACCCAGCTCTGCCTCTCCACGTCCAGCCTGGGCCTTGAGATCTGCTCCCAGCTCTGCCCCAACCTCCTGGGGCTCCACACACAAAGTGTTTCACCATTTCCTCTCTCTTTCTCTCTCTCTCTCCAGGTGAGCAGCTTTAGGACCTCACTGGTTTCTCTAGGGCAGAGACTATTCTTGAGTTGTTTCCATGCTTCCTATGACAGCACAAAGTTGAGCCAAGGCAGCAGCAAACAGGACACTGGCCACTCCATCTCCCTTAGTGCTGAGGACATGGCACTGCCCACATCCCCCTCAGTTTGAAAAATTCCCAGGAAAACTGTCTCCTGGATGTACTTTCAAGGCAAAAAAAAAAGAAAAATAAGATATTTTTGGACATTTCTGAACGAGCTGGGTCTGCCTAATGCTGTGATGTCCCCTAGGTGACCCAGCTTTGGCAGGCTGCTGATTTCTGGAGGTCCCTTCCAAGCCCTAATAATTCTCTGATTCTATGAAAAGCCTGTTCTCCTTGAAGAATCTTTGCTCTGCCTTGTGAGCAAAGCAGAGGCTCCTCAGAACCTCAGTTTCTCCAACACAATTCCTCTTTTCTTCCACCTTTTCTGGGCAGCAAAGGCTCAGCACGAGGATTACCTATTGCCACCTTCAAACCTTCCCCCTTTCAAGTCTGATTGCTCCTATGTATTATTCCTCTCCCAGACAAACTCTTGCTTATGATTTTATTTTTTTTTTCCTAACTTGCCTATTATTTTGATTCTTTCCCTTGGCTGAGCACTTGGCATATTTCCCAAGTGGGTTGCCCACGTGAACACCACTGGTGCCCTCCTCCTCTTTTCTTCCAGATCTTCAATCAAAACAAGAAACAAGCACCCAACTCAAGCACTTCCACAGCAAGGCTGGGTGCCTTTTATTCCTTGCTTGCTCTTCACTCAAGGAGATGCTTTGCATTTCCAAGTCCCTGATTTAATGTCTCTGGGGTGGCATTAAGATCAGAGCAAACCCAACACCAGCGAGATCACAATTACTTCCTCCAGGTTTATCTTGATCAAATAAAAAAAAAAAAAAATTAGATGCTCTTGGTAAAATCTGCTTTTTCTTGTTTATTATTCACAGCTTAATTATCCCATTAGAAATGAGAGCAGAGCTCAGTTCACCCAGTGCCAGCTTGGTCATAAGCTACACCAAGAGAGAGAGATGCAGGCAAGGACCATCCTCCTTTGAAGGGCTTTGTCTGGTGGCAAAAGCAGAGGAAAAGGTGGCCAGGTCCCTATCCTGCAGACAGCAGAGCTCCCTGACTGATGAAGCTGTCAGGAGGAGGGGATGCAACCCAAAAACCAGAGCAGGGCACCCTGAGGAGCTGCTGAAGGTGGTGGCAGGAGATGCAGGAACAAAACCTGCCCCGAACTAGATGTGTCTGTGGGCAACTGCACAACTTCCTTTATCACTCACCAAGAATCCAGAATGGATGAAATGGTTTTGTCTCTTTTACTCAGCACCCTGCTAGCAGAGGGACCTGGGAAAGGTCTCTAAATTTCTACCATAAAATTGCAGAAAGTTTTGGTGCTGCAGACTTGCTCTCTCTATTCCTCCTTTTCTTGGAGGTGGGACAGTTAGGATTGATGCCACCTCCACCCAGGCTCTGGCTGTGATGGTTCCAGAAGACCCACAATAAGATACTTGAAGGAATTAACTTCCTTCAAGTTAATCTTTGACACCTGCTCCCAAAAAAACCACACCAGAGGAAGCCTGGGAAGTCCACAGCCAACCACCTGCTTTGTGGAACACCCTTTGCCTTGAAGAGGTGGAAAAATAAACATCACCTTTTTCCAGATTCTCCAAACAAGGGCACCTGTGCACATTCCTGATTTCTGGAATACTCTCAGGCCAGCAGGGATTTGTGTCTGCAGACAGGTGAGGCCTCTGAACCACTTGGAGAGGCTCATTTGCAGACTGATGAACACCAATCTTTCCCTTCCTCACCTAAGGTGACATTTGCAACCAAAGTGGAGTTCAGGGCCAGAGATCTTCATGGTGTGAATGCAATCTGCATACATTATGCAAAATCCTCATTTGCACTTGTTTGCTTTTTGTTTTGATAGTTATAAGTGTGATTGAATTTATTCTGCCAAGATCCAAGTACAGGGGAAAACTGAAGTTTCTGGGGAGACCCAGACAGCACTTAAAAAACCTATTTCAGAGGTGTCAAATGTAAAAATCCTGGTCTCCTGGTTGTACCCCATGGAAGATAAAACCAGCAATAAGACAGATTAAACCAGTTCTGAGGCTCAACAGCCTCCTTGCTTGGGGTTCCTGCCCCCCTCCAAGGGTTATAAAGGTTTTTTATAAGAGGTTTATTTATTTATTTAAAATTTATATATAAATTTTATTATTTATCTCCTCCATGTCACCAACCCAGGGGTGACCCAAGGACACCTGCAGAAAGGCTCTAAATCTATTAAACAAATGCAAGAGCTTCTCCAGCACACAACTCCACACTCTGATTGGCACCAGGATCTACACAGCTTCTACTAACACTTGATTATTTTGGAGAAATTGATATTTTAGTTGATGAGGTGTAGCATTCAGAAGCAACTGGGTTACCAAGCTGGACAAAAAATTGCCATTCTTAACCTCCTACTCATTTTCAACCTTTTTTTGTTAGAATAACAAGGGAGAGTTAACAACTTCATAATCAAACCAGAGAAATCTTTGTAAATATGAAGGGATAAATCTCAGTCACCCTGCCTCTCCATTGAATACTTTGGCTCTTTCAGCAATCCACAGCACAGAAAGGAACAAGGGTGAAATTTTTAGGTGACCCAGATGCCTCTGCCTGTTGGGCACTGTTTCTGAACAGTGTTGGGCACTGTTTCTGAACATCCTCATTAGCACAGGTTGCCTACTAAACTTCTAAGGAGAGAAAATCCCAGCAAGTTGAAGCCTACAGCAACATATTTCTTGTCTACTCTTTGATTTTCTGCCCTCATGACAAAGCAAATCTTTTTTCCCCATGGAAATGACCTTCAGCCAGTGATCCCAACCAAGGCCAGAGCCACCTTCACTCCTGTATCTTGCTGTATCAACCTGAATAAAAAAGTTGTCCCCTTTTTTATCAGAAGGGAAACTAACTATTCATAAATCTCATTTTAAAAGGTGAGAAGAGACTTCTTGTGTCATTTTTAAACAAAAAGTTGTAGTGGAAAAATGTCCCTCTGGCTGCAGGGCTCAGCATTCCTGAAGGTGAATGGAGCTCCAGGGGCTGGAGCATTCCTGAAGCGTCTGGTCTGCTTGCTGCTTTATGAACTCTCATTAAACCCACTAAAATAATTTTCTCCTTCATTTTTATAATTTTTTTGCTCTTTCATATCTTGAATGACTCCAATGCTTTTATTTTTGTCTTAACCAGGTGTATGGATCAGGCTCAGAGATCTCAAGAGAAGTCCCATGTGTCGCGCTAGCAGACCCAACTTCCCAAGGCAGAATAAAATCCAATTTATCTCATCTCATTCCCTCCCCTTCCAAAATATGGTAGGGGAAGAAAAAGCCTGATGTTTGCAACTGCCAGACCCAACCTGCCCACCCTGGGGTCCCTCCAACTTACCATCTGAAAGTGTGGTGACCACCAGCTCCTCGGTGGAGACGCCGGGGCCGTAGCGGTTGTACGCCAGGAAGCGCAGGGTGTACTCTGTGAACTTCTTCAGCCCCTCCAGGTGGTAGGAGAGCCCCTCCACCTCCACGTTCTAGCAGACAAGAAGGTGACAAAGCATGGGAAAAAGCGACAAGCCATGCTGAAGGATGGTGGGTGAGAGGCGAGCGTTTTTCCCTCTTCGGAGTCGCAGAGCTCAATCCTTCTTGAAGCTGCTATAAAACCTCCAGACTAAGGTCACTGGGAAGTCTAAAAAAAAAGTCTAAAAACTAGATATAAAGAAAAAATTTTTTACCCTGACCCCAGGTTTCCCAGAGAGGTGGGAGACACCCCATCCCAGGTCAGCTTGGATGGGGTTCTGAGCAATGTGACCCCGTTGCAGACGTCCTTGGGTGCAGAGGCAATCAGGTAAAGACCATCAGGTGTGGCCAGTTAGGAGGGGGAAGGCAGGAGCTCAGGTTAAACCCACCCAGACCCAATCAGGGCTGAGCCCAACTGCACATGAGCAGAATTGGTGGACCAATAAGATGTGAGCTTGAGAGGAGCTGGTGGCCTCCTCGTGATTGGCAACACCTGATTGTCTTTACCTGATTGTCTCTACCTGATTGTCTTTACCTGGTTGTCTCTGCACCTGGGGTGGGTGGGACTGGATGGACTTGGAAGGTCCCTTCCAACCAAACAGAGAGAACATGGCCAGTAAGACTACTGAAGCACCTCTCCCAAGATTGCTGATGCCTCTGATGCTCTGAAGTCACCCACAAAAAAAAATAAAAATGTCTCTTCTTTCTGTCCTGTCCTATTCCTGGCTCAAAAACTCCTCAGGCCATGCCCTACCCACCTCTCCAACCACTGCTGCACTTTTCCCAGAGATTGGTTGTTCAATGGCCAGAGAAAATCAGGTTGGAGGTGCCCTCTGGGATCAGCTGCTCCAACTTTTCCAAGTGTCTGAGCAGCTGGCAACCTGCAGAACGCCAAGTTGCTGGTTTGAAGTGCACAGCATCAACACCAGTTTTTCTGACCAGCATCTGCTCCTAGTCTGGAGAGAAAATGAATCTTTTCTGGCCTGGATTCCTCTTATTTTACCCTTCTGCTTGAGAGAAACTACAAGAAGCAACTGGAGAATGTATCCATGCTACAATTAGCAGAATATTCTGCTTTGTGAAATAGATATTCTACAACGAGCACATGTACATAGTGCATTATTTATATAAAGCTATTTTTATATGAAAATTAATAGAAATGAAAGTATAATCTCTAGTATTACATAGAAATCAGCAGCATGAACACGTCGATGGCTTTGCACCATGTAAAGGGGGAGCCTAAAGGTTTCTCAAGTGTTCTCTGGCCTCATTCTGAAGTTCCAGTGTGCAGCTGAGGTTAATTTAGTCCTGGCTGCCTCCCTCCTACCTCCTGGCCCTAGCTGATCCTGCTGACATTTTATTTGGTTAGATTTCCTTTTCTTTTAATCACTGGGGCTCTGCAACATGTCACAGACCTGGAGAGGTTTAAGCCCTAAAACCTCTCAGCCTTTATTCAACCCTGAAGACCTGGAGGTGCCTACACCAACCATCTCCAGCTCCCAGGGAGAGCACAACTGCCCCATTCCCCCCTCACCTGCTCTCTTCCAGTTGCTGTCTCTGTGCAGAAGAGTCTGTAGCCTTGAACAGGACCATTTGCATAGGCTGGAGGGTCCCAGGAGACCAGGATGGAGGTAGGGGAGGTAGACACAGCCCGTAGGTTTTCCACTGGCCCAGGAACTTGCACTGCACAGAAAGGAAAAGATGGGGTGAAAACCCCATCCCCACATCACCCAAACCCAGAACCCACCTCTGAGGGATTGCTTCACCCCCTTGAACCTCAAACTCCAATGAAACACATCATCCAAGGGATGATAAACCCATGAAAAAAAAAAACAAACAAAACAACAAAGACTATGGAAAGAATTTGTGGATTTTGGGGGGAGATTTAGATGAGATATTAGGAAGAAATTCTTTGGTGTGATCCCCTGTGCCAGGTTTCCCAGAGAAGCTGTGGCTGCCCCATCCCTGGCAGTGTCTCAGGTCAGGTTGCAAACACCAACTCTAGCCCAATGTCACCTGGGAAGAAATCATCTGCAGTCAGCAAGACAAATTCATTTGGAAAACAAGCTTTGATCTAGGTGAGGGTGTCCCTAGGGTTGGACTGGGTGACCTTTGGAGGTCCCTTCCCACCCAAATTATTCCATGATTCTGTAACTGAAAAGGAAATTCTACTGATGTCAACAGGGAGAGGAATCCAACCCTTTCTTTGGAGTAGCAGTGCACGGAAAGATTTGTTCCAGCAGTCCTGGCTCTGGCTCAGCCTTCCAGAAGGAGCTTGAATAAATAATTTAATGCTTTTATGCTTCAATATCCTCCCCATCAAGTGGCATAATAATCTATCTCCCTTTCCACTCTTTCTCTCCCTTATTTATATTCCAAGATTTCTAAGGGGAGGAAGCCAAATCCAGTTAAAGCAAAGATGACTGCATGTCAAACAGAACTTCATGAGCTGGGCTTTCAGTTCCTCCAACCAAAGCTGTTTTAAAATGCTCTGCAGCAGCAGCCTCTTTTGTAGGACATCTCTTAAACCTTCTCTTCCTCCTGTTGCTTCTGCAGAGGACCAGAGCACCTCATATCCTTCTTACTCCCAGTAAGGCAGAACTGGTGATGGCAGAACCTGGGGCTGTGATGGGAGCCAGGTGGGATGGTTGGTCCAACACCTCTGTGACACAGAGCAATGGGCTGGGATGTCCCACAGATAGGAAAAGGGGCCAACAAACCTACCAGAATTCTTTGATTTGAGGGTGCTGAGCCCCTGTGCCAGGTTTCCCAGAGAAGCTGTGGCTGCCCCATCCCTGGCAGTGTCTCAGGTCAGGTTGGATGGGGCTGCTGGGAGGTGTCCCTGCCCATGGAAAGGGGGATTCAAACTCTTTAATGTCCCTTCTAACACAAACCATTCTGTGATTTGATGAATTGTTTGAAGATTTGGTGCTTCCCAGGAGAAAGAGGCTTTGAGTGGAAGGCCCTTGTTCAGCTGCAGAGGTCCAAGAGTCTCCCTTCTGTCCCAGGTCCAGTCCCTCTGTCAAATTTGTAGAAATCACAGCACAAATGACCTGGGTCATAATTCAGGTCTCCAGACGAGGCTGTTCCCCAAAGAAAACCTCCAGAGATCATTTTGTTTCTGATCAAAAAAGTTTAAGAGCCTTGTGTCCCCCCATTCAGTAAAATTTGGTGGCACTGGCTCAGGTGGAGGCACCGAGAGGTCCCTTCCCAGTGCCCAAATCTGCCTTGGTGAAGTTCATTTCATCTCCAGCTCATTACCAGTGCCCCAACTGGTTTTGGAAAGCTGCAGACAAACACATCCCAGGGGCCTGGCAGCTCAGCAGATATTTTTGGATGTGTCTCAGCCAGGTTCTTGCTGTGCCAAGTCCAATGAATCCAAGGTTTGAGGCATCAAAACCAAGGTTTGAGGCCCCTGCACAGCCATTTGCATCAGGGATCCATCAATATGGAGATTTCATGCAAATGCTGCAACGCCTTCATTTGCATAGTTGATTAAAGGAGGCTCATCTGTTCTGCCTTTTTTATTTTTTCAAGGTAGAGTGCCTTTCATTTTCTGCTCCTTCTCAGCAAGTCAGCCAAAGCCAAGTCTTTTCACTTGGCACAACAGTGACTTTGCATCTCAGGAAAAAAAAAAAACACCAAACCTGGAGCAGCATTTTGAATTAAAGAATTAAGCAGCAGTCAGAATGAAAACCTCCTTGTAGCCAGTGAAGTTTAGGATTTAGAAAAAGAAATTATTAGGTGATGAGCACTGAATTCTTCGTATCAACCAGCTCTGTGAAGCACAAACGGTGTGTGGGGTAGACAGACCTCAGGAATGGAAAAATCCCTCTTCTCATTTAGGATATTTTCACCCAAGCAGATTAGTGCTGGTAAACACAGTCCTCACAGGCATCAAAATATTTGGGGGGGGGAAAAAAAAGAAGAAGTGACAATTTTTGCTCAGCGAGAAAAATGAAGCAAAATAATTCCCTAAAGCTGAAGCACATCCACTGAGGACACCTTCAAACTAATGGATTTTGGATTTCTTGGCACCACTTTAGGGCTAGGGTTTTCAGAAGTTTTGCATGCTGGGTGACAGAATGAAAGATGTTGATCCATTAAAGCAGAAAAAGGGAAACAATCAAGAATTGTTTTCTCTGTGCTTCCATTTCCAAGAGGCTCCATCAGGAGACCTTCTTGCAAAACCCAAACCTCTGGTCCTTACCCTCCTCTTGCTGTGCCCAGCTGATATTTAAAGATGAGAATAGACAAACAAAAAGTTCTAAAGGAAAAAGCAACACCAAAAAAAATTAGTTTTAATAAAAAATACTGACATTTTTTTCATAGGTCTATTTTAAGTTCATGAAAAATGGACAGAGACCATGGTGAGAGGAGAAGACCTGTTCAAAACAAGAGGGCAGCTTATTTAATTTAACCCTATTTAAAACATCAGCCCTGTTAAACCAGAAGCTTTTACTGCTTTGGTTATGATGCTCCTGGAGGATGTGGGATCTGATGCCAAGACCTCTGAAAGAACATCTCCAGACCTCCCAGGAATGATAAGGGTCAGAGGTATCTTTAAACTTTCCAAAGCTAAAGGATCTGTTAAGAATTTTTCTACTCCAGATGGTATAAAAAGATGAATATGGGTCTCAGAAGAGAAAGTCTTCCTGGCAATAGTGACAACTTTGGTATTTAGAAGGAACAGAATGCTTGAGAATCACTGATCTGCCATGTGCTGAGTGTCCCAGCACCTGTGCCCGAGGCACGAAGCCATGGAGATGCCTCCTCCTGATCTCAGCACCAAGGATTCTGCACATACATCTGACATAAAATATATTCCTCACCTACTGGATTTATTCCTCTGTAGAACAGAGGACACCAAGACTCCAGAAAGCCTCAGAAATGGGATGTGAAGTCATACTCACAGAATCATTCACTGATTTGGCTGGGAAGGGACCTTCCAAGGCTATCCAGTCCAACCACAGGGACATCTCCAACTGGATCAGGTTGCTCAGAGCCCCATCCCACCTGACCTGGAATGGTTCCAGGGATGGGGCATCTCCCACCTCTCTGGGAAACCTGGGCCAGGGGCTCATCACTCTCAGCAGAAAACATTTCTTCTTAATATCTAACCTCCATCTCACCTCTTCCAGTTTAAATCCATCACTGCTTGTCCCATCACTCCAGGTCCCCACCTTTCATTGGAGTTCAGTTTTAATTACAACGTTTCACACAGAAAAACAACTTTCTAATGAGACTGACACTTTTCAAAGGAAGCAGAAAAGCCAATTAGAAAAAAAAAAAATAAACAAAAAACCACGAGCCAAACGAAACCCCCAAAAGAAAAGATTTTCCTGCATTATTTCAGGTAATTAAGATGGATGATGAAAAGCAAGCAATTTGTGGTGCTTTAAATTGAACCCATGACAATTGGAACAAGTTTACTTTCTGGCTTTGATTTACTTTTGGCTCGAAGTTTTTAAGTCAACTGAGATGGGAACAAACTCTCCTGACAATAAGCAGAATCTGTCCTCCTAATTCCCAGTAAAGAAAGTTTTGGAGGACCTTCTCCAAGGATGAAGCCACCAAGCATGTCTGCATCATTGCACCTATTTTAGAACCCAAGGGATGATGGTGGACAGCCAGGAAACCTCAAACTGGAAACCTGGAACGATGCAATCCAAACATCCAGAATTCCAGAAGGATTTCACCAGGTCCCTTTAGAGGACCAGGGTAAAAAGGCAACTGGGTGGCACCTCCACCTTCCATCTTCAGGGATGAAGATGGAAAATTTTGAGCCATGTAAATACCTTGAAGAATCAGAAGGTGGAGGATTGTACAGAAATATTGGGAGAGCTGACCACAGGTTCACCTGGGCACTTTTTTTTTTTGGCTGCTTAAATGGGACTTGAAAATCCATTAAAGCTCCAAGATGTGCAGAAAATTTTCCTATCCTCTGCAACTTTTTTTTATTTTATTTTCAGAAGTCTGAAGCAGTACAACAGAAATTTTCATTTTGCTCTTATTTGATCCTTTCTTATATCTCCTCCCTGCCAACAGCTTTTACAACAACCTGAATCAGGCACCCCAGGATGCCCAGGGAACCAGAAATCCAGCATCTCACTGGAGAGGGAATCACTGAATCCACCTCCATCCTGGTAGAAAACCTTATCCAAGTCAAACGCCTCCTAAGAGCTGAGGTTGAAGTCATTCTCCTCTTGCTGGAAGAAGACAAAATTGAAAAAAAAAAACCCAAACACACGATGGGAAGCCCAGAACAGGAGTCCAAAACAGACAAAACCTGGAGTCCCCATTTTATCCTACATTTACCCAACTTTTAGAAAGGAAAATACATTTCATGAAAATTTCAAGCAGTTGAACACCCCCCCATCCACCTCCCCTGAAACACTCCACATAAATTACTCATAAAATTAAAAACCCATGTAAGGATGGCATCAAGTTCCCCCAGGGTCTATTTTTCTGAGCCATTACGGAAGAGTACACCCAAATGAGGGGGATATTAATGACTCCACCAAAGACATTTTTCACCTTTTTCATCAGATGACAAGGAAAATTCACTACACTGGAGAGACCAACCTTTCTGCCTGCTCCAGCTCCTTCATATATTGCTAAATATATCAAATAAATAAATATCTCTAGAGAAAAAATATATATGGATCCCTGAACTTTGCAAAACCAACATTGCCCCAAGCCCAAGTGGCCACTCACTATTCCAGGGATTTTTTTTATACACACATCATTTGGCAATGATCATTTGTTAACACAGACTGCTGCAATTTTGTGGAGGTCTTTTAGATGTTTCCTGTGCAGTAACTTCAAAGAATCTTGTGTCCATTGAAAAACTTGTAGGGAAAAATTTTAAAAAATTAAGAACTTGAGTGGCTTCTGGGGTGATTTCTTCAGTGCTGTTCTGATGGCAGTTTTGGCCCCTTTTTGTCTCAGCAAAAAAATTCAGGTGCAACTAATCAGTGATAAATAAATCTCAAAATAATAAAAAATCATCAAATAATCACAGAAAAAATGAAATTCTGAAATGCCCAAGGGATTGAGATTCCTTAGGTCAGATGCATCAGTCTGTAAGGGGAACTGGAGGACAACTATCCAAGTTTCTCCTAAGCCCCTCCAGCAGATGGAAACTGCCTCTTACTCCATCAATCCACCCTAAAATCTTTATATATTTACATTCAATTGCATTTTTTCGGACACTGACCTCCTGGCTGCTCCCCACCTCCAAGGACAACTGCAGCAGGTCAAAGATTTGGATGGGGGGACCCAGCTGGGCTTGTCTTAAGAACTTATAAAACACCTCCCTCCCTCAGAAAGATATATTCATTTATTTTTCTTTATAAAGCCCTTCAAGATGTTGCAGTTGTTGAGATATCAGCCCACCATAATTTGATTTCTCTGGCAGGGAGGTGACTTGATGAATCATAGAATCATAGAATCATATAATTGGCTGGATTGGAAGGGACCTCAGAGCTCATCAAGTCCAACCCTTGATCCACTCCCCCGGGGTTCCCAGCCCATGGCACTGAGTGCCACATCCAGTCTCTTTTTAAATATCTCCAGGGACGGAGATATGAGATATTATGGCCTGATCCAGGCCAGGATGCCATTGGCCTTCTTGGCCACCTGGGCACACTGCTGGCTCCTGTTCAGCTTCTTGTCGATCCAAACCCCCAGGTCCCTCTCTGTCTGGCTGCTCTCCAGCCACTCTGTGCCCAGCCTGGAGCTCCCATGGGCTTGTTGTGGCCAAAGTGCAGGACCCGGCACTTGGCCGTGTTGAACCTCATCCCCTTGGAATCAGCCCAACTCTCCAGTCTGTCCAGGTCCCTCTGCAGAGCCCTCCTGCCTTCCAGCTGATCCACACTCCCCCCCAGCTTAGTGTCATCTGCACATTTGCCCATGATGGACTCGATCCCCTCATCTCAATCCTCACTCACGATATGAAACAGGACTGGGCCCAGCACTGATCCCTGAGGGACACCACAGGTCAGCGGCCGCCATGTTGATGCGGTAGGCAGACCACATCCACAGCCTTCCCCTCACCCACCAGACGGGTCACCCGGTCATAAAAGGAGATCAGGTTGGTCAGACAGGACCTGCCCTTCCTAACCCCGTGCTGGCTGGCTCTGATCCCTTGCCCATCCTGCAGGTGCTGTGTGATTCCCCTGAGGATGATCTGCTCCATAACCCCTGTCTCTTAGGCACTGAGGTCAGGCTGACGGCTCTGGAGTTTCCCGCCTCCTCCTTCCCGCCCTTTTTGTGGCGTGACGTTCGCCAATGAAGCTGGAGTGATGCCACCAGGTTTCTTTGGAGCCTTCCTGTCCATTTGTGCTCTTTTGCCACCTGACACACACATCCCAGAGCCATCACTTCAGGAGGAAACTGGTTTTAATTCATAATGGTGGTGGTGAAAAAGCCAGCAGGGAACTGCTTTCAAAGCTGGGGTGGACAATTTCAATCCTCCTTGCAAGAATAGATGCTCTGCTTTATTCTCTAGTGCACCAAGCTGCTTTAACAGTATCTTGAGGAGCCAAAATAATAACTCACAAAGTCTCCACATGTGGTATGAAAAGATTAGACATGGCTTAAGCAGGCAGGGATTTAAAGCCAGGCTGATAATACAGGAGTGAAATTATATACCATAAAGGCTAGAGAAAAAGGGGTTGTAGTTTACTAAAAAAAAAAAAATAATAAAAAAAAAAGAGTATTAATCGGGGGGACAAAGACTTTCATATAAATCCAGCCTGTATATTCTGCATGATTATTTCAAAAAGCTGGAACTTGTTCTGCTGATCTTTTAAACTGATTACTGAGCAAATGCCTGCACTTGGAGAACCTGCTGCTGACAGACATGAATTTCAGATGTCCTTTTTCATCAGGTTTTTTTTTTTTTTTTTTCCTTCCGTTTAACACCACCAGATCTGATATTTTCCAATAATGTGGAGATTCAATTTCTCTGCAGCCAGGTAATTTATTGTACAATAGTTACAGCATGTTCTCAAAGCAAGAGATGCTGACTGCCTCTCAGGGCCAGAGAGAGTTGTTTCCAAATGAGAAGATAATTTGGTCACCAGCAAAAAGCAAGGAGAGGGAGAAAAAAAAAAAAAAAAAGGAAAGAAATATCTTCTCTCCAGTTCCAACTTGACACTTCAGAGAAATCTTCCAGTTATTAAAGAGGAAAGATATTCCAAATGTCTCCATTGAGCAGTCCAAGTGAGTAACTGGGTGCCACAGGTGCTCCAGGGGGGAGTCTGTCTCTTATATGCTGGGCTTGGGGTGGTACTGAAAAACACTTTTCCTTCTGTAAATATAGATTTAGAAAACAGAAGGTTTTCACCTGCAGAAACGTATGTGGGGAAGCAGAAAGGAATCCTTGAGAAATGATGTTGAGGCTTTGCTGCTCAATGCCTTGTTTTCAAAAGGCTTGGAAAAAACATCAGTTGATTTTCAAGAATTCTTTCCCCCAAAAGAGCTGGAATATCACCTCCTTTATGTTTGCAGGTGGCAGAGACACACGATGAGTGACAAAGCAAGCTCAGAGCAGGAGCTGAAGACGTTTCTAAAGCAAGAAGCCAGGCAGAAAACCCAGAGAGCTCCACGTTTGGGGTGGTATTTCACTAATATCCCTGCTCTTGAGAGCTTGGGATGTGACGACAGGGAGGAAACACCACGTTTGTTGAGAAATGCAGCTACAGACACAACATCACAGAATATTTTCAGTTGAAAGATCCTTTTTTCCCTTGCTCAGAAAGTTCCTTTGCCTGGTCAGGGGATGTCACACGTGCTGTCCCCAGTAGGTACTTTTGAGGGGCTCAGATGTGAAAAGAATCAGAGTTCCAAAGCCCCTTAAAACCACTTCCATGTGCTGTCCTTATCACAGGATTTGCTTCCAAGCTCCTCTTCTCCTCCATCCCCTCCTGAAGAACCATTCCCACCTCCTCTACTTGCCCCACAAGTCACAATGAATCCAAACCCCATATTTTCAGGGCTTTCCAGCACAATTGCTGTCTTCCAAATATTGCCTCAGAGCTCCACTTCTGTACCTGGCACCACGTGAGGATGTAAAACAGTTCTGGTGTATTTGTTAAGCATTAGATTTCCCACCTTATTGCAGAGGGAGATCATATCCTGGTAGAAGAAACCTAAAAGCAGCTGAGCATCCCACCAGCACTCCTGTGAGCTCCCCAGTGCCCACTAGTTTGATGCTCAGGGATGAAAAAACTAGACACCAATCCCATTTGTAGGATTAATTCTTCTGACTTATTAATTTTGCACTGGAAGGGCTCAAATAACCTTTACATCCTCTCTTTACAACAGACCTCCTTGCACCTTCCAAGTGAGAAAAAAAAAAATGCAACGGGACAAATTCAAGCTGAAGAAACCTCTCTTCCTCCTGGAGACCAGAAATGTGCAAATATTTACCCTCAAATGAGACAGACAGAAAGAGAAAAGGGTTTACTGAAAGCTTCCACCTGCCCCAGAGATTTAGAAAACACACTTAGTGCTACCATACACCTGTAACAGAAAGCATCATGGAATTATTCTGGTTGGGAAAAAACCTTGGAGATCATCAAATCCAACCCTTAACCCAGCACTGCCCCAAGGTCACCAGGGCCCCAGGGCCCTCAGCACCAGATTTCCAGGGCTTGGAAATCCCTCCAGGGATGATGGAGACTCCAGCAATTCCTTGGACAGCCTGTATTTGCTTTTGAACACAAACAAGCCAAAACATTTACTCCAGTGGAAAAGTTTTGCATTAAGCTTGTCATGTATCCCAGTAAAAAAAACCCAAACAACTCCTTAGGTACCATACCATAGGTTTTGGTATCACTTCTGCTGTTCCATAAGAGAAGATGGGATGTGTGACCATCAAAGCCATGACCCAAACCCTGTGAGAGGCTCCTGGGGAGCAGTGAGATGCTCTGCAACAAGTCTTACAAAACCAAAGCAAGGTTTGACTTCCCAAACAGAAGGACTGGGACTGTATTTTCCAAAAAAAGAGCTCTATAAAACCTGAAAACTCTGCCCAGAGAACCTCAGGGCTGTGGTTCATCACCCAGACCCCAGATGATGTCCATACTCACACTCTGGCTGCGTGGCAACCTTGATGGGATGGGAGCTCTCTCCTGGCCCCCACCTGTTGTAGGCCACCACTCGGAAGGTGTAGGTCTCCTCTGGTTTCAGGTTGCCCACAGTCAGTTGAAGCAGCCCAGACTGAGATGTGTTCACTGCTCGTTCCCTTAAAAAACAAAACAAAGAAAACCACAAAAAATTCCACTTTATAAGACATTTTGGACCTTCAAACGACTTATTTATAGAGTTAGTAGTCTGCAAGGTATGATTAGCTCCTTCGGTTTGAGGTTTGTTTGTCTCTAGGGTCAGGTTTGCTTTATTATTTTTACTTTAAAAAGCCTAATTCAAGTCATGGGGTCCACTGGGAACACTGCAACTGCTGCACAGATGATTTGTATTTCAGCACTTCAGAAGGTCCAGACTATTTTTCCCTTCCTTTGCCTTTCTTAATATAGGGAAACCATAAACCCACATTGTTTGACTGGGACGTGCTTCCAGTCGCAGGGCTCCTCTTCATCCCCTGTAGGTAAAAAAGGAAAAAAACCAACCCAGAGATCACAAACAGCTCCAGCACACGTCCTGAGCCAAGGCACAACACTTCCACCGCGCTCACCGCCCCAAGGAAGCCCCGGGGTGTTCCAGGCACCTCCCCATTGCAGAACTGACCAGTTCTGACCTGTTTGGACCAGTTCAAAGCAGTGGGAAGAAGCTATCCCAAGGCATGGTGCTGGGCAGGCAGGATGAATTCCTGAGATGGAATGGCAGATGGCAAAGCCCCTGAGATGCCTGCAGGACATCCTGCTGGCACAGTCCAGTGCATTGTAACAGGAAATAAGCTCTATCAAGGATGGGGTAAGAGTTACTAGGAGATCCTCAACACAAAATTCTCTTTTTTCTGCCTATTTTTTTATCAGCATCCTGGTATTAGAGGAACTAGTATGGACTCTGTCTCTTATACACGCTCACTTTTCAACCTCCACTTTCATCTCAAGCACAAAGTGCAGGTGTATTGTTTGGCTGCTGGTTTCTTTCCTTACAGATTAAAGCTCTGGTTTAAGCCTTTGCCTTGTGACTTGAAGTGATCCTTCTAATCACCCTTCTGAGCAAGAAAAAATACCCTTTGATCCCACATGGGATGCCCAGCTGAGGATGAAGATTAAAGAGGATCCCACCAGAAGGGTGATTGCCACCACTTCCCAAAAGGTGTTTTTGTTTAAAAAGAACCACAAAGGGAAAAAAAAAAAGAAACCACAAACCACAACACAAAACAAATGCCTTTATGAAAGAGCTCAAAACACAAGGGGCTACTTTTCTGGATGGTCCCTGTAATGGTCCTGTGCCCCCTGTGATGCTGCCAGCTGTCACCTAAATCCTCCTTGCTCTCCCAGCTGGGACCATCGCCTTCCTCCAGACCTCAGAGTAACTTCTCTGACAATTCCTGTGCATCCCTAGGGTTAATGTCACATCCAATATGTGCTTTTGCAATCAGAGAAACCAATTCCTTTGTCCAAAGGAAAAAAAAAAAAGAAAAGAAAAAGAAAAAGGATGCTTTTTCCTCTTGGGATAACGAGGTTAATTTTAGCTCAGTTTCTCTGTAAATTTGCAAGGCTGTAGGTGTGCAGATTTAAAAGTTGGAAACTGTAGGTGGTATTTTAAGCCTCCTGTTGGAGAATTAGTGTAATTAATATTTTAGTTGTTTAGTTGTTTAGTTATTTTAACACAGAGACCCCAGCCTTATGCAAGAGACTCATGAACCACAGAACTGTCACGGTTGGAAAAGACCTTGAAGATCCAACTGTCAACATTCCCCCCAGATAAAATATATCCATCAATATCTCTCTGACCCACTAGAGCATGTCCTGCTTCTTTAGCTCTCATCCATCTGGTACATGTCCACTTATTTTTCCATTAAATGTAGATTCCTACTCAAGTCCCCTCAAAAGCTGATGTGCCAGGAGCACCCACACAAGCAGGAGTCACAAGCTGGTACTTGAAGTCTCTCTTAAGGGAGGTGAAATACAGGACAAGATACTTCAAGTGAGTTCTTTCTGATGAGGAGGAAGAGAAAAAGATAACTTTTCTTTTTTGCTCGGGCATAAAACCATTTGCCAAGTTAGGAAAATAAAACAAAGTAAGAAAATGTGAGGGTGAAATGAGCATCGATGAGGAGGAGTCATGCGACCACCACACCATCTCTAGTGCCATCCTCACAAAAAAAGCAACCTCCTGTTCAGCTCCACATGGATAAGATGGCCCAGGCTGGTCACAGAAAAGCTTCCCAACCTCCCCTGCCTGTTTTCAAGGTCTCTCATCTTTTGCACTGCTCTAAAAGCTCCCTGGTTGTTTAGGGCTCAACAAATTCAGCTCTGCCAGTGACCCAAAGACCACTTGAGCCTGTGCCTTCAGAGAAGATGAAAGGTAAAACATGGAGCTAAAGGTGCTCTCTGTGAGATGGACCAGTAATAGCTGCAGGAGGCAAGATCCCCAGACATCACTGTCAACTCATGAATGGTCCTTCATACCAAACCAGTGAGCACTTGTCTACAAGTTGATGTCTACAAAAAGACACGGCAACAAAAGGCCTTTCAAGCTTCATGCTCCTTTAACCAGAGAGAACACAAGATTACAAGACCCACATTGTAGACACTTGAGAAGATCTTTGGGCACTCTGAGAACTCTCCCCCCTCACAAAGAGGAGAGGTGATGCCTACCTGTTGATGCCATCCCTGGAGAAGAAGACCGTGTAGGTCTGGACGTTGCCTCTGGCTTCTGCGGGCGGGCGCCAGCTGAGACGGACAAAGCGGCTGGAGACCAAAACAGGGACCACATCTCGGGGGGCAGAGGGGAGGACACTGGAACTTGGGACAGCTGGAGGGGAAGGAGAGGAGTCAGTCAGAGAGGCCAAAGGCCCGGGGGTCTCAGGGAAGGTAGGAGGTGAGGTGGTGGTCAGGGCTGAGGGGTTTAGGAAACAAAGGACCAAGGTATGGGGTAAGCGTGAATAAAATGACAGGGGATGGAAGAGAGAAAGAGAGAAAAAAAACCAGTAAAATCACACCTTAAAATACGCCTTCCTAAATCATCCTCTAAGGAAAAGGGCAAAACTGGAGGAGACTGCTTCCTTGGACAACTTGGAAATAATTTTTTCTCCAAGTGACCAGTGGGACACGCTCCTTCGGTCCCTCCTACTTCACCCATCCTGTCTCCCATGTCCCAAGCAAGCAAGCAGTGGCCACTCAAAGCCTGGAGCCTACAAAGCAGCTGGTCTGGGAAGAGCAGAAACTAAGTAGAGTGTTTCAACTCACAATTTATGAAAAAAGTTGCATTCAAGTAGGATAAAATGAAAAGGGAGAAGACAGTGGGACTTCATGTTAACATTGTTCCACGTGGAAAAGTGTTCAGGCTACGTCTAAAATCCAAAAAAGGCCAAACTGGAGATTAAAGCAGTAAAATTCATTGGAGAACAGTACCTTTTTATCAAGTTTTAGAGTCTGGTTGTTGCCTCATCAACACAAATGAAATTACTATGTGGCTTTTAACAACAAGTAATCAGCTGCACACTGATTTACCACGTGTCTTATGAAGCACTCACAGTCTGTCTCTTAGCCTTCTCTGAGGACAAACACCATCTGATTTCCCACCCCAAAAAGGAGGTCTTCACCATGGGTATAGACCAAAAAAAGAAATTTATTTGCTCCTCATCTCACCTTTTTGATGGTCAGTACTAACAGAGTACTGTGAGCTCTATTGGTAGCATTCATTTACTGGGGGATTTTTACCAGTGGTGTATGATCTCAAGAGCTTATGGAGAATCACTTCATGGGAAAAGCATGACATGCACTGAACACCAGTGTAGTATTTTCAGTTCTTATCCCTAAATTATTATTAAAAGCCATTCATAGCTTGTATTCAGAGCATTCATACTACCACGAGCAAATATTAGTGCCTCTTACTCATTGTGATCAAACCCAAACCAGTGAGAATTAAGGATTTTCCCAGAGGCATTTCCAGAGTAAATGAAGTGTTGAAAGAAAACATTTAAGCCATGGTTCTCAGCTCTTTGGGCTGTGAAGTGGGGAGGGGTTATTTGCCTTGAGCGTCCTTAGTCCCGGGCCACTGCTCTAAATAATCTGCAAACACAAGGCTCAAGGAGAACTCTGTGTACACTCATATTGCAAAGATAGAACTATTTTGCTTCACAGGCACAAGCAAGCAGCTTTGGGCTTCTGGTCTCTTCCATATGTTGACTCATGCACTACAAGCCTGAGTGCGTTGTCTTCTTCTGATAAATGCAGTAGGTAAACATCTCCAGAGGAGTATTAAGGGCAAAACTGGAAAAAAAAACAACAAACCCAGGAGGCTTTTCCATTTAGAGTTCTGGTACTTGAATCAAACACAATAATTGAGAAAAAGTCCTGTTATTAACTATCTTGGCACCTGGGCATCAGGAGAAAGTCTAAATTCTCTCACAAAACCCCTCAGTCTATGGTTCCACCACCAAACACCCATCCTGCTGGGGGAGGACAGTAGAGTGGGACCAATCTTTCATCAAAACCCAGTGCTAGGATCAACCCCAAATCCAGAGCCTTATGTTTACACTGGGCTCCTCAGGACAAGAAGGACATTGAGGGGTTGGAGTGTGTCCAGAGAAGGGAGTGGAGCTGGGGAAGGGTCTGGAGCACAAGTATGACCAGGAGAACCATAGAATCACAGAATTGTCTGGGTTGGAAGGGACCTCAGAGCTCATCAAGTTCAACCCTTGATCCACTCCCCCGTGGTTCCCAGCCCATGGCACTGAGTGCCACATCCAGTCTCTGTTTAAATATCTCCAGGGATGGAGAATCCACCACTTCCCTGGGCAGCCCATTCCAATGCCTGATCACCCTCTCCAGAAAGAAATTCTTTCTAATATCCAACCTAAACCTCCCCTGGCACAACTGGAGACCGTGTCCTCTTGTCTTGCTGAGAGGTGCCTGGGAAAAGAGACCAACCCCCCCCTGGCTCCAACCTCCTTTCAGGGAGTTGTAGAGAGTGATGAGGTCTCCCCTGAGCCTCCTCTTCTCCAGGCTGAACACCCCCAGCTCCCTCAGCCTCTCCTCAGAGGATCTGTGCTCCAGTCCCTGGGCAACCTATTCCAGTATCTTGGGATGGAATCTCTCACCCACTAAATATGTTTTCCTCTGCCTTCCACTAAACTCTGTAGAGCCATCACTGACAAAAAGCAATTTCATTTTTAGCGTTGCAAACAGCCCCAGCACAATATGGAGGGACATGGAGCCTGGAATTATCTCAGCAAGTAATGCTTAAAATCCCTCAAGCTTTCACATGACTCCACCAGATCAATCCACCACCAGTTAAACCATCTTCATCAGGCTGACAGCCTCTGATTTTAGCCTGATGTGGGTTATATTAACTCCTTGCCAAGCACATCTTGCTCTGCTCTCCTGGCAGCAGGGATAATCATCAGCTTCTGCACAAAACAAGCATGAAACTTGACAGTTTGGGTCATTTTCCACAGGGCTAAATGACTATCAAATCAACAGAGAAGGGCTGAATACAACTGATCCCATTTAGGAAGCCAAATGGAGCACCTCGAATCCAGAACCATGTCTCCTATTATTTTTAATTCAGAACCAGCAGCAACTTCTATCAATTTATTATTATTTCTATTTAATAGGACCCATCCTTGCAACCCTAATGATAGGTGTGATCATTAAGTAATTAAATTCTGGCCTTGTTTCTAGCAGCTGGGGACATTCTGTCAGACAACCTTTGTCCCCAGCAAGTCTCAGATTGTACAAGCTACTCAAGTAGCTGAGTACTGAAGAGCCAAGCAAATGTTCTGTCTTTTTTTTTTTTTTCAGGTGTTGTCTCCTCAGACATAAAACCTCTGAGTTGCTTTCGTTTTACTGAACTCCTGCCATGTCTTGGCCACACAGAAATTAAGAACAAAGATGAACCCATGAGCTGCTTCACTGCAAACCATGTTTATCAGTACAGGAGCAGTTTTAACCCAAACCATCTCTACATTGACCACACAGCTCCAACCAGAGCTGGAATAAGAAGGTAGATGGCTGTGCAATGACAACATTTTCCTGGATCATGGCTGTCAGCTCCAAGCTCTACAACATTTTCAGTAGAACGTACAACACCTCGCAAGCCCTGCTCTGATCTTTTCCCATCTGCACAATGAAGTAATCATGCTTATTTTTTCTTTTTTTTTTTCTTTTCTTTTACTTTATGACATGAATCACAACACACAGTGTTCAGTAGGCAGGCAGTAATAATAATAATAAAAAAAAAACACCTCCAAAGTCACTTAGCCTGAGACAGAACTCAATGCAGAGAGTAAATCCAGTGAGATGCTCAGATCTCACGGAAATAAAAGTATCAAAAGAGACTGATGAGGATCTAAGAGGTCTTTTTTTCCATCTGCAATTGCTCAGGTGCCACGACTACTTTGGCTTTTCTCACTCCAATTTTTTGCCTGATGCAGGAATTCCATCAGTGCAGTCACTCTGCATTTCTGCTTCGCCCCATCACGTTCTCGGATGGGCCGTGCAAAATTGCATGAAATAAATGCTGCCATCCAGCTTGAAAACAAACCAAGAGAACCATCTGAGCCTGAATTTCCTGGAAAGTGAGATTTTGAAATAATCCTGGCAGATCTTGAATGCTTTCCTGGTTTGGGAGGCAGATGCCACCTTCAGCCAGATGAACAGCAGAGGAACAAGGTCACTCATCACACCATGGATGGGGCTTGGAGCAACCTGGGCTGCTGGGAGGTGTCCCTGCCCATGGAAAGGGGTTGGACTCTTTGAGATCCTTCCACATGAAACCTTTGTATGACCCCAGCAAAGATGACTGTGGTGGTTTTGAGGCAAAGGCTCGTGGGACAGCAGTCTGCCGGGAAGTCAGCTTCAGGACTTCACTGCTCCCAGAAGGATTGGTCCACCATACAAACACCAAAAGGAGGAATTTACAAGGAATTTACAAGGATTACCCATTAGAAAGCCCAAGAGCAGATCACGCCACGATGGACAAAAAAATAAGTCAGCAGAGATTTTTGTGCCCCGCTCTTTCTAAAAACTGTCTCCCCACCAAAACCAGTTCCAAAACCCACCAATCAGTTGGGTTGGATGTAAATTCTCATCCTATTACCATGGAAAAAACCACCGAAAAATAAAATTACAGGAATATGTTACCTATTTCTTCAGGTTGTTTGGGTTTGTTTTTTGTTGTTTTTTTTGCTATCGACTTGCCAGATAAAAGCAAGAAAGCAGCAGAACTAATCTATACATTAATGAAACTCCCTGAGCCCCATTAGAGAAGCAGTTACTCCCAGACAACACCAAGGATGATATTTACGGTGGTGTGTAGTGCTACTAATAGTTTTGTTAACACTATCTGCTTTGCCATAGTCTGAAAAAGAATTACACATAATATGGGTGTAGTTAAGGGAGCATCTTCAAAATTGCTGCCTTTCTGCCCCTCGACTTCTCTCTTCAATCACCTGTAATTCCCAACCTCTTTCTCACCCATTAGGTGGGGATTTTTGCAGCAGAGAAATCACCCGTTGGTATTTTGTGAAAAGGAGACGGAGGATCTAATGGGAGAGAGATTTTACTCAGTTTGGAGACGGGGGGGGGAAATAAAATCAACTCATTTTGAAACTGTTTTGCTTTATATAGGAGCTACCCAAGGCAAAATTCGATCTGGAAATAATTCTATTGGAAGATGACAGCTGGAAGAAACACCAGTTTTGGCTGAAGTTACAAATTCTTGAAGAAAAAAAAATCCCATTCCATCTAAGTGCTTCAAAGCAGGACAAAGGAGTAAAGATGTGAGATGTGCCTGTGAGAAGACCTGGATGTTCCTCACATGCCCAAGGCTGACTGCTCACTGAGGAAAAGGAGAGGGGAAAAGAGAGGGGAAAAGAGAGGGGAAAAGAGAGGGGAAAAGAGAGGGGAAAAGAGAGGGGAAAAGAGAGGGGAAAAGAGAAGGGAAAAGAGAAGGGAAAGGAGAAGGGAAAGGAGAAGGGAAAGGAGAAGGGAAAGGAGAAGGGAAAGGAGAAGGGAAAGGAGAAGGGAAAGGAGAAGGGAAAGGAGAGAGGAGAGGGAGTAGAAAGAACCAAATAAAATCACTCTTTACAGCCCACTCATTACAATCTGACGTACAGTTCCTCTTAGTTTTGGGGGGTTTGGTTTTCCCAGCCTCTAAATCAGGCCCTTCATCCCAGTAGCAAGGATTTTTTGATCAACACCAGCTACTGCATCCTGATGTGTTTAAAAACTGGGGAGAGATGCTGCTGAGATACCTGCAGCACCTGGCCAGGGGGATGGGTGCTGGCAAGCTGAGCAAAGTCAGAGTTTGAGGTTGGAACAAGAGGGCTTGCTGCTAGAAGCTCTATCAATACAATTCTCCTCAACTTTGACAAATATTAATACATGATTGAGATTTTTAGCAGGGCTAATTCATTATTTTTTAAGTTGACAACCTAATCCTCTTCCCCCCAGCTCTGTTTGTGGGAGAACACGATCACGGGGCTTTGGTTTGAAATGTTGCTTTCTTCTCCTCCTGGATAAAGCTTTGAAAGCCAACAGCTTTTCTTAGCAGAAAGATTGGAAGGCTAAAGAGAGACTCTTTCCTTTTGAAATATTAAGTGCAGTTTTATTTTGAGCTGCAATAAAGAAGAAGGAGAATAAAAAAGCAAAAATAAAAAGCTGCTGGGGCTGGGGCTCTGGTTCCTCATCATACGAGACAGACTCAAAGCCAATTTGTAATTGTCAGAGAGTGTTAAATAATTGAGCAGTCTAACACAGCATGGAAGGGTGTGTTTTTATTGTGGAAGATCATCTCAGGATTCATTAGTCATAATAATGATGATTAGAAGGCTTGCAAGTTTGATACTGTTTCCTTTGGAAATTACAAGACTGTTTGCACGGGGATGCAGACTGGAGAGTAACACAGTTAATTTGATTCCAGTTTATTGCATTGCCCTGTGTTAAGTTGCTTACCAGAGGGAATAGTCTTCTAACATGCCAAAATAGAGAAAACAAACTCCTTAATATAAATAATTATTAAGTCCCCTGCAGAGCAGTTTAAAATCAGGTGTTTCAGTGCAATCCGGCCCCTCTTTGGCCTGATGTCTGAGTTCTTGTTGTTTCCAAAGGTAGGCCCAGTAGAAATCCATTGAGAATTCCAACAAAATTAAATAAATTCCAATCACATTAAGTAAATTCCAGTAAAACAAAGAAACTCTAGTAAAGGATTTGATAATGGAGGGATGAATTATGATAAGATTCACACCAAACGCTGCGACCGCTTTGACAACAACAGGGTTCTCCATGCCCTACAAAATCATTCCGAGCCAGACAGAAGTGGTTTCCCTGTCTTGAGAAGAAGTTTGAGCTAAAAGAGAGGGAGACACACTGCATTTGGGTAAGCCCAAAGCCTTTCCAAGTTTTCTCAAGGAGAAAGGAAGAGAGAGCTGCTGCCCAGAGGTGCGGGAGAATCCCTCATCAGAAGAAGCCTCCACCTCCATCATTCCCACCAAAACCAGCATCCCACCTTCTCATCCCACCTTCCCAACCCTTCCATGTGCTCTCCAGGAAGGGACAACTCATCAGCTCTGACACTGCCACCTGCAAGTGGCCACGGACCACGTTAATGGTGGGGCAGGAACTGGAGAAACCCAATATTCACATGTCCATCTGACTTGGCATGAAGGGACAGACTGAGGAGGAATGGCTTCAAACTGAAAGAAGGGAGATTGAGGTTGGATCTTAGGAAGAAATCCTCTCCTGGGAGGGTAGTGAGACCTTGGCCCATGTTTCCCAGAGAAGCTGTGGCTGCCCCATCCCTGGGAAGTCTTGAAGACCAGGTTGGATGGGGCTTGGAGGAGCCTGGGCTGGTTGGGACTGGGTGGTCTTAAGGTTCCCTTCAAACCATCTTGTGATCCTATGATTAATAGAGTGCAGTAGAGTGGAGAAAGGTGAAACAAAGCAAGACAACAAAACATGATGAAGTTGGTCCCAGCACAAGGAAGTTTTTCAATTGAGGTATTTCAAGCTGCCGTGTAGATGACAGAAAAATGAGGATTATTTTTTTTTTTTTCTTTTTCACTGTCCTCATGAAAGATGATTCACCAACGATTGCAGCCAGATGTAAACAATCACCAGCCCCTTCAGAGGAGTTATTTTTCAGCTATTCCTTGATGGGAAAATGGAACTAACTATTTCACTGCCAGGGCTGTTCAGCAGAGGCTGCTGCAGCTCAAACCCAATGCACCACAAACCTCTGACCTCCCCCAGGTAACTCACATCCATGGTGCCTAAAAGAAGTTGTCCAAGATGTCCAGATATTTCAAGTGGTTTAATTTGGGCTTTGAAAATTTAAAGGCAGTCTGAAACCTTATTCTGCAAAGTGGAAAAAGTTGCCAAGTGAACTATAAAGGAAAACTGCAGGGTTGTTTTTAGGTTTTTTTTTTCTTTCTCGTGGCTTTCTGCAAGCTTTCTGATTGAAAAGGGAATTTCTCTGGCTGAATGACTAAAGGAATAATGGAATTTTCTTCAGCTAAAGATCTCCTAGTTCTGAGAACAGATTTTATTTTTTTTTTGCTTCTAAATGATCCTCAACTTTCATGTTTTTTTTACAAAAAGAGACAAATTACTCAGACTTTATGGAAGGAGAAAGCAATGAAGACATTTCTGAAAGGATTCAAGGACTCAAGAGAACTTAGGAAAATCTTTTTATGGATCTTGATGGGAAAAAAAAATGTACTCCTTAACTCTGTACAATAAGGGGGATTTAGTATTAATCATGAGTTTGTAATTTTTTTTTTTTTTCCATCATGAAGGCTATGGAATTCTGGCAAGTCAAGTGATTTGGAAATGAAAGGCAGCCAGAAAAGAAATGGAAACACAGTGGATTTTTCTGTGTAACTTAAAAAAGAAAAGTATTTTTTTTTCACAGAAAAAGGAAGCATCATTTAAAAGAAAGAAGAAAAAAAAAACCCCACAACCCTACTTCTTAAGAACTCATTGACTCTCTGCACATTGTAGTGACAAAGATCATTAAACTAGAGGTACAAAGCCTGGAGCTTTGGAATAGATGAGGAAAAATAAAGGAGTGTTCATCTGGGGGCTCTGTGCAAAGGGCTGGTGACTGATTGCTGTGCCAGGTCCTGGGGAGCTGAAAAACTCCAAGATGGATCTCCCAGGGATTCCAGACCCATAAAGAAGTTTTTAGCATGGGTCATAATGTAAAAATGTCACCTGGTGGCATGTGCTCAGCCATGTCAGGCTAGACACTGGTGACCTGAAGGAAGAGCTCATTTGCCTCCTGGACCTGGAAACCCAGGAGGAGAGGAAGGAAGACACACTGGTAATTACCTGCTCCATCTCAGGTCACTGCTGAGAAGGAGCCACATCCATTGTCTCCAGACAGCAGCCTTAAAAAACTCCAGTTGGGTGCTCTGACAAGAAGGCAGCTTGAAAGAGAGAGATGTGGCTTAGGATGGCCCTCAAGCTTCCTTAAGACAGGGAAGGATGAGAGAAAAAATACCTAGTGAGAAGAAGAAATCCCATCCTGGTGACTAGAGCAAGAGTGGAAGAACATCCTGCTGGAGCCTGAGGAGGTTCGTGCTGCTTGAAAACCTTTCCTGGGGATGGGAAATGCAGGAGCAGGAGGTTGGTCTCTCCCTGGGAGCTCCTGACAGAGCATTCCTAAGCAGTTCCAGCCCGGAGCTCTCTCTCCTTGTAAAAAGAAATAAAGATGAGAACAGAGAGCCAGGAAAAGCCTTGGAGATGCTTACCAAAGCCACTGACATGTTGCTGAGAAAAGAAATAAGAGTCTAGGGGTTGTGTTTTAGGAGGTGCTCACATGGCACCAATGGAGGGGGCTTGGTCAGGACTTGGACCAGCACCTGGGGAGTTGAGATGGGACACAGCCCATGGAGATGGCTTGGAAAGAAGAGGGAGGCTCCCACTGTTACCCATCTTTTCCTAACATCTCATGTTGGGCTCACTGAGTAAATACAACAACTTTGATAAAGCAGCAGCAAGCAAAAATGTAGAAATTCAATTTAAGGCGTGATGAGAGAGAAAAATGAGCCAAAACCCAACCTTTCCTCTAAACAGAAGCAAAACAAACAAACTAAAACCAGAAAAAAGAAAAAAAAAAAGAGGTCTCCTCCATATGATGGGAAACTGTAGCTCTACTGTGCTGGTTTCTAAGCAGGAATTATTTGTGGCTGAGCATGAGAATATTAAATCCAAATCTAAAGACAGAAAGCATTGCACGGGCTCTCCCCTAAAAAAAAGCCCCAAACAAACAAGAATTATTTGGTTATCCAGCACCAAAGCCTCATGGCCAGACCCAGCACAGGCTCCTGCCACCATCCTGACCCCAGTGGACCTGAGCTTTCAAAATTCAAGGTAATCATCACATCTGAACACTTTTTTTTTTTTTTTTTTCCCTTTTTGTCCCCACCACCAGCCACCCACCATTCCTTCCCACCTCTTCTCTTTGGCCCCCAAAGAAATGACCCGATTTGGCTTTCTATAAATTTGTGAACCCAACCAGAAAGGTAATCAGGGAGGCTTGCAGAAAATCTATAGCTTTGGCCTGAGCTATTCCAAGTGATTTGAAGGCCCTGAGTTATTCTATCCAGGAGCAATTCAGCACAGCACGCCGGGGCTGATCTGCATGTAAATAATCCACCACGGGGACCTGAAACAATGAGAAGCTGCTGCTCTTCTTCCAGCCCCCAAATCCTGCTTGCTTTGCTACCAGGGGGCTGCCACACAAATCCCCTTTTCACCTCCTTTCCAACAAAAGGTTTTTGAAGGAGGTACACACCTGGCTCCGGGTTGTCCGAAATAAAAAACCCGAAACGAGAAAAAAAATAAATAAAAAAAATTAAAAATTTTTGTTTTGCTGAAATCTATGGAATTACCTTTCCAGGCAAAAGGCTGCTAACTTATTCAGGAGCTGGTTCTCTGGGGAACACAGCATGTTGCTCTTCTCCTGCATGCTAACCATCTTCTCCAAAGCCCCAAGCCTTTCAGTCTCATTCCACTCCCGTCAGCATCGCTTGCCCGCAGCAGGGAGGGAAGGGGGGAAGTTTCCTTAGGAGCTGGGATCTTTTTATTCAAAAGGGGCACTGCCAAGGTTTGGAACAAACCAACTGGTGCTGTTCATGCCTAGTGGGCTCAAAGTCCTCAAATCCACGTGAAAAGAAAACCATTCTGGTTGGTTGCTGTGAGAAAGGGACGTGGCTGACTGTCCATTTATCTTGGGTCTTCTTCCTGCATCCAATCCCATACCCACCCTTCAGGATGTTTACCTTTCCCAGAGCTGTGGAGAAACCCACAAAGCAGGAGAACCCCATTAGAACTCAAAGTTCTAATGCTCAAAGCAACAGAACTACAGTTTCCACTCCTGCTTATTCGACTGGGGAGAAGGTTGCATCAAGCCAAGGAAAAACCCACGGGGACCCTATCCCCCAGGGTGACTTTCCCAGCATGGCTCTTGAGCAGATACAACTACAGAGCTACATCTTGCAGCCAGAGACACCTTGAAGTGAGAGAAGAGGATTTGAAATCATAGCTACACCCTCTTGTAGGCACCAACCACAAACAGCCCACGAGCCACCTCCTGCCATGCTTGTTTAATCATTATGGTCGGAAAAGATCTCCAAGATCTCCAAGTCCAACTTGTCCTGTCAACCCAACACCACCAGCCAGCTTACCCACGTCCTGAAGGGCCAGGTCTGTGTGGTTTTGGAAGACCTCCAGGGGATGGTGACTGCCCTGGCCAGCCTGTCGCAATGCTTGACCACATTTTCAGCTAACAGATTTTTATTTTTTTTCCTAATATCCACCCTGCCCCTTTTGCAATGGTGTCAGGCAAGCTGAAAATGAATCAGGCACTGAAACAAGCCCCACTCTGATGGCAGAGAAGGACTGCATCCCACCCCAGCTCAAGAAAGGGGCCATCAGCAACACAACATTAAGCTGTGCTCCTTTAATAACTAACAAGGAGCTAAAGAGAGAAAGCTCCTCTTCACTGCCTCATGTTGGGTTATTAAGCTTCCATTTAATTGCTTCCTGTCCATTAAGTCTTAACAGGGAGCTCAGAAAGCAGCAGAGGTGAGGGGAGCTCCAGCTTTTGTTGGCACTTCTGGCAAAATGAACAGAGATGTGAAGCATCGGGGAGCTGAACATGCGACTCGACCTGACACCCCTCTTGGATGCTTCAAAATTTTGACAGAAGTTTGAGACAAAATATGGCTGCAGCAACAAAACTCCACTTTGAAGGCCCTAGAAAACATGATGAGCAAAAAAAATAAAAAATAGGAAAGAGGCTTGAGGGATGTTTCGTAAGCACCAAGGAGGATTCTTTGGTGGTCTTGGTTATTTAGCCAGGCACCAGGCAAAGCAAAAAGCACCTTGCTCCAAGGCCAGCTCCAGCCCAGGCTGGAGAAACCCAAAGTTCTGTTTCCTGCTGGATGTAAAATGCACCAGATTTATTTTGGATATGATACCTTGGAAATCCCAGCAAACTTTGCTCAGAGGAAAAAACATCCCGTAAAATGTTTCCTTAGGAATGAAAATGTGGGAGAAAAGAAACTCCTCAGGATAGCTGCAACTGCCTGGATTTATGTGATGCTGCCTAAAGGAAAAGCAGAGTGATCTGACAGTTTCAAATTCATATATTCAAATGAAATAGGGGGGGGGGAATATGCTTAATGCAAAGCTCTCCTTTTAACCAGTAGAAGCATTTTCTGCTTTACAGATTGTGCTTTCTTTGGCAGGTCATGGGGGTAATGTGAGGAATGGCAGGAAGACAAACTGCCCCTGGCAAACCTTGGGTGTAGACCAAAAAGTACATCCAACCTAAACTAAATCACCAGGCCTGGTGCAGCGACAAAAAAACCCAAAAAACCACAAAGTGTTAGAACAGAAATTGGTGGAGACTGATCAGAAAATAATCTGGGTACAGCATAAGGACATTTTCCTTTCCAACCTCTAGAAATTCATGATAAAAAGGCAAAATAAAACCCTCAAGGGCTGGCAATGGAAACAGAGAACTTGCTGGAAGTGCAGGGGAATCTTTTGGATCATCAAGATGTAGACTGGGTTAAAAGGAGCTGCAGAGAGGGGTGGGTGATGAGCAGCTTTTTAAGGGTTAGAGTTCCCAATCCATCTGCTTCATATTGCTTAGAAATCTTCCTAATCAAGCAAAGATGATTTAGAAAATGACAAGAAAAAAAGGAATTCCTAACTACTGTTTTTCTAAACTTCACCAGCTCCAAGTGATGGAGCCAATAAATAAGGGATAAGTTGAAGGAGTCCTGACATGGAAGGGGATCTTCATCAGTTCTATCATTATTTCCTTTCAGTGAAAGGAAAAAAACCTCTATTTTATCACAGAATTATTTGGCTTGGAACCACATAAATCTCACCCAGATCAGGCTGCTCAGAGCCTCATCAAAACCTGAGCATCTCCAGGGATGAGGTCCCAACCACCTCCCTGGGCAGCCTGGGCCATTGTTCCTCTGCCCTCATGGCACAGAACTTGTTCCTAACATCCAATCTAAATCTTCTTTTGAATTTAAACCCCTTGCCCCTCATCCCATCACTCCCTTGCACACAGCCCAGCCTCAGGAGCTCTTTCCTTCCCACCCTCCATCCTGAGGATAACTCAATATGGCCAAGCAGGAGCTCCTGCCAAGTTGGAAGCCAATTCATTTCATTCCCACAAGAAAGGAAGAGCTGGCAAGCCTGACATTAAACAAGATTGATTCTGTGACACAAGGGTCTCCATAAGCAGAGCCAAACCCAAAAAACATGGTTGTGGACCCCAATATCCAGAATTTCTCTCTAGCCCAGACGGATGGGAAAGGGCTCAGCAGAAGACAGAGTTCTTTTCCCTTCCCTTGCTACAGCAAGAAGAAAATCAAACCAAGTCACGTAAAGAGCAGAATACAGCTTGAACAACAACAACAACAAAAATTAAAAAAGAGAAGAAGCTGGGAGGAAAGCCTCCTGCATATCTGATGCAGAACTTGCTTATTTGCAAACCTCCACAGACCTTTTCTCTTGTCCTTCTTCACCACCTTTCAACCCAGCTCCTCATCTCAAGTCTTTCCTACCTGATTTAATACCAGTTTAATCATGAACATCCTCTTGCAACAAGTTTATATCATCTTTTTCCTCTTTTCCCAAGCATGGAACCACGGAATCTCAGGTTGGAAGGGATCATCTGCTCCAACCCTTCTAATATTATTGTATATATGAGATGTCTCAGCACCCCATTGAGCTCAGACTTCAACATTTCCCAAGTGGGGGAACCCACCCCTTCCCCTGGGAGACCCTTCCACAATGTCTGACTGTCCTCAGAGTGAAAAATTTTCCTCTGTGTCCAATTAGAATCTCCCCAGGAGATCCTGATGAACGTGCCCATTGCCCCTTGTCTTGTCCGTGGGACTCCTTGGAACTTGGGAGTCTCCATCTGCTTTGTGGTCCCCCTGGAACACAAACACACAATGTATGGGCTTGCTGGGATTCACTGGGGCTGCCAGGAGCATGCAGGATAACGAACATATCCATCAAAAGATGGGAGAGGGAAGAGAAGGGACAGCCTTGGGGTGATCCCCCCTCAAAACCCTGCCTGTGGGGTTTAAGCATGCCCACACAGCCCTGGCTGGCCCTCAAGACATCATCTCCACTAAAACATTTTCAGTGGCAGACAGAAAACCTACACAAGCAGCACAACAGTCTCCATCCTCTCTGGAGCACCCCATGAAGTCCTGGAACATGGTACCAAGGTCTCCCTTGAGCATTCCCTTCTCCAGGCTGAAGAAACCAAGTTCTCTCAGCCTTTTCTCGTATGGCAGGTGCTCCAATCCTCTGATCACCCTCATGGCTTTTCTCTGGACCCTCTCCACCCTCTCTGCATCCTTTCTGGGGAGCCAGGCTCCAGGGGTGCTCTGACCCACCCTGAATAGAGCAGGACGATGACTTCTACCCCCTTTCCACACCCACATGGAACCTTCAAGCCTCAACATCCCATTCCACAGCAGGAGGGCACTGGCCTTCCAGCCCATGGTTCCCCAGGGAGGGGAAGAGGACCCCACTCCTCAGGTTTGATTGTCTTGAGCATCCTCCACCTGCCAGGTCCCAGCTGGAGGGAGCATCCTGCATCAGCGGGTGGTTTCCAGCCTTCCTCCAGAGCTCTGCTCTTATTACTTATTCTCCCCCTCAGCAGTGCTTCATCCCCGTTGCCAAGGAGACAGACAGGAAGCAGGAGTTAAGCAGAATCTTTCATCTGGGAGGGGAGAGAGGGGGACACGATGGGAATGGATGAGAGAGTCTGAGCAAGGTCAGGCATTTACCGCTGAATACAAATCTGTCACGCCTAATAGATGAAGCTCTTTAGTTTCTGAGCTACTCGGGCTGCTCCCCAGCAGCCAAGGAGAAAATCAAAAGACACTCAAGCATGAATGCCAATCAGCTCGTGCTGGCAACAATGATGTATCTCCATGTGCCACAGCAGCTGTACCAGGCTTGGCCATGGATGAAAGGAGAAATTAAATAGGTGTCACGTAATTAGAGAAGGTCGGGATCTGAAGCCCTGAATACTAAATGTATCTGAACACTACTGGATGGTGAAAGCAGAGAAGTTATTAAGCCAGGAGGCCCAAGAGGCCTTGACCCAGAGGACAATGAGAGGCTCGGGACATGGTGGCACACAGAAAGATCCTGAGAAGTGATGGGAACACCAAGCAGATCTTTAGCAAACACAGCTCTTAGGGCTGGGCTGGCTGTGCAAACACGGGCAACAAAGAGATGGCTGGAGCCAGAAGGTTTCCCAAAGCCAGGGAGAAGGAAAGGAGAGAAGGAAAGGAGAGAAGGAAAGGAGAGAAGGAAAGGAGAGAAGGAAAGGAGAGAAGGAAAGGAGAGAAGGAAAGGAGAGAAGGAAAAAGAGGGTGAGAAAACACATCCCAGGGTGTTTAAGGCTGCTTTGACACAGCCACTGGAGAGCTGCAGACGTTAGAAGATGGCATGGGCAGGTATGCTAGCTAACACCTTCCTCTGGACTAGATGATTGGATTCTCTAGTTTGGACTAAATGATCTCTAGAGGTCCCTTCCAACCCCTAACATTCTATGATCCTATGACCTCTCCATGTCCCATCCACGTTCATCATTTCTCCTTGTGCACAAACCCCAGAATCACTGCAGTCCATGGCCCCTGGGAACGGGGTTGCTCAGCCGTAGCTGCAGCTATGGGGTGGCTGTGGGGTCCCTGGATAAAGAAGGCCACTCCTCCTCCTTCCCAACCCCAGGGACACTGCCCTGGGGGATGTCTTCCTGTCACTGCAGATGGTGCTGCCACCAGGAGAGGCCTCTTTGCCTGTAGATTTGGCCTCATTTCAAGCAGAAAAAGTTGTTTGCCATGACAAACATTTGGGGCAGTGCAGCATCACCCCCATCACCTTGCAAACGTCACTCTGAGCAAGAAGATTGGTTTAGAAGAAGCCCTAAAATACCAGAAACTTCTTGCTAGACATGACCTACAACTACTCTGAGCCCAAAGCCTCATGGCCAAGAGGCTGAAAAGCCTGGGCACAAGGGGACGTGTTGCTCCACAGGTTATAAAATAAATTGTCCCTGCTCCATAGCCACATGGCAAACTTGGGATTTTTTTCTGCTAAAAACTCTCTCCTCCCAACTGATGGGCCAGAGTCAGGGTTGCACAGCTCAGCTCCCAAAGCCAGCTGGGTGGAAGGGCATCACTTGTTCCTCTGCTTTCCTCCAGAAGCCAAGAGCAGCTCCTTGCTTTGGGCAAACATCCCTCAGAGCTCAAACCAATCTGCTCCACTAATTATGAACAACAAACCCGACAAAACGACTTAAACCTCTGGCTAAAAGCCTCTTTAGAGGATAACTGACTGGATTTTCTTCTTCTTTGGCTTCAGCTTTCAACAGCAAGCTGAAGGCAAGGCTTAACAGGATCAGTACTGAAAGGCAGGGGAGAACTCCAGGAGTGCAAATCCACAATGTGAGAAAGGCAACGTTCATTTTGAGCCAGCTTCACACTGCTGTGAAAAAAAACAACCTTGAAGTTTGCATTATTAAGCATCCAAGCAACGTGCTGGCAAAAAAAAAAAAAAAAAAAAAAAAAAAAAAGAGTTTGTTTTTTCCTAGATGGCACCTCAAGATAAATGTCCCAAAGCTGCCTCAGGAATAGGAGCTTGCAAAAACACCAACTGCAGGAAAAGATAAGCCAGATCCTAAGCTAATAAGCAATGGAGCAGTTGAAATGCAGAAGAGTTAAATTTTTAGCAACTTCACCTCAGAAGGAAATGAAGAAAAATGAGAATAATTCCTGCCAGCAGACTGGCTGTAATTGGTGACTGATTTTTAAGATGTGCATAGGAAAGGGTCTTAGGACAAGGCCAAGACAGGTCCCCCTATTTTTGGTGTGTCCTCTCTCTTTGGTGGATTTTACTTTCATCTCTTCTCCAGAAGAAAATGATACCAATGGACCCTTGGCAGAGGGCTCTCAAATGACATTTAGTGATGGGGATGCCTTGATGTCCTCAAGCATCATTACCATGCAAACACAGAAGGGTTTGGGTTGGAAGGGACCTTCAGGCTCACCCAGTTCCAACCCCTTTCCATGGGCAGGGACACCTCCCACCAGCCCAGCTTGCTCCAAGCCTCATCCAACTTGCTCTAATACTTGTAAAATTTGCAAACTGGGATCCTGTGGCATCTCAGCCAACTTTTTCATTACCTAAAAGTCTCCCAGTTTTCTTTTGCCTTTCTTCTCTCCATCAGCTTCTGATGATTCCCCTGGTTTTTCTCTCTGGTGTCTCCTGGTCCCTCCCTGTACAGATCATTATTTCCCATAAAAGTCTCACATGACACAGAGGATGCTGGGTCCAACTCTCCACACCCTACCCATCCAAACCAGATCATTAATTGCCCTATTTCTTGCAATAATTTCCAGAAGGCACTCATCCTCACCTGATTCTCAACCTCTTTACTCAATTCCTGTTTCTTTCCAAGGTTAACAGCTGGGATAGAGGCTCCCAGGTTCTTCTCCACCCTTCCACACCACTAGATTAACCAAAATTTTGCTTTATTCAACTGGAAGATGCTTTAACTGACAACAACTGGGAAGAGCTGTTGCTACCTGAAAGACAGATACTAAGTTCTGGCAAGGAAAATCCTGCCAACTGTTTCTGTCATGAAATTGTTCATGTCTCTGCACTGCTCAGGAATCCTACCTATGGTAATTAAAAATAAAAGGGGAAAAAAAACCCAAACAAACCTCACCAAGAATCCCAAAACAAAAACCAACTGAAAGGTAACAAAGGATAACTAAGCTTCCCTTAACTCTGGTTTAAAAACAAGGAAAAAAAAAAAGGTAATTGTAAGGATATTAAAAGTTTGAATTCCTTAGAAGCAGACCAAGCTTTTAACCATGGTTTTGGTCTTGCAAGGACAAGGATTCATTCATACAGCACTTGGAAATCAGGAATACAGTCAGATAAGGTCAGAGTGTGCAAACCAAAACCTCTGTATTTGGGACATAAAGTTAATGCCCAGATTATCCAGCATTTTCCAGCCATTAGATGCTCAGGTCTGGTCAGGAGAAAAGGCTCCTTCTGTGTTCCTGAGGATCTGAGAAGGTGAGGAATCCAAGGAAAGACTGTCCAGAAACACACCTTCCTTTCTGCAGCCAACGAGAAACCAAACAAAAACTGGGACCACTTTTCACCCTAAAATCCACAGCAGGATTAGGTGGCACTGCCAGATGCTGTGTGCCATGGCTGCAGGTGGGATTCTGGGGAAAGGAGACCCAGGAGAAAGAAAAAAAACCTTCAAAATGGAAAGCTCACGTGCTGAAAAGAAGAGAAATATGAAGTGGGCTGAATGGGTCGTGTCCCAGACATAAAATGCCACATGGAGCAATGCTGAATTCTGCAAATCTCTGGTTGTGCTCCTCTAGGTACAGTTGACACAAAAGGTAAGCTGGAGGAAAACAGAACCTTTAAATCATCTTTACAAGCCCACAGCAAGAGACTTGACCAGCTTATGGCACGGGGAATGCTGTCCCAGCCACCCCCACAGGGAAAATCCCATTTTCCTGCTGGAGTGGACAGCACATAGAAATTTAACAGGACCAATTTCAGACCACATGCTCCAGGCCAACAAACAGTGACTTCTGATGCCTGCTCACCTTGGCTTTCTATTCCTTAGAGACTCAGGGTGTTTTCTGAACAAATAATGGCTCTGGTTGCTTTCAAGCTCCCCCTTTCCCCAGCCCAACCTCCCCCCTTTCTCCAGCCCAACCTCCCTCTCCCAGGGAAAGGACCAGCAAGGCAAGCTGCATATAAATAGGAATAAAAGCACATTATAATTACAAATCTGGCTATCCAATGTACAGCCTGAAACCTTGAAATGAGAAGCTGCCACTGTCATCCCAACCCAGACACCAATTACAATTACATCTAACCCAGGCCACGCAGCCAGACAGGGGAAGGGCTGGATGAAAGATGCACCAGCTCAGGGATTCAGCTCCTGAACTTCCAAGAAATTTCCATTCTGCAAGTTATTACCAAATCACTCGAGCTAAATAATTAATGTTTAAACAAGGGGCATGAAATTATTCCTAACTGGCAGTGGGGGGGAATTGGGAGAGAAGGAAGGGATGGGGGAAAGGAAGAGGATGAAAAATCTGTTGTGGGGTTTTTTTGGTTTTTTTTTCTTCCTGTCACTCAGATAAGACATTTGCATTCCTGGAAGACATGTGCTTGATTCCTCCCTTAGGAGCTTGCACAAGGTGCTGTTTATGTCGTTTTAATTTAATTTTATTTTTCCCCCTCCTAATGACTCTCTGATCCCACAGATGTAAATGAACATACAAACAGAAAAGTCCTAACAGGTCGGAATCGACAGCAGAACCAAAAGAAAAAAGAGGGGGAAAAAAAAAAATCACCATCTTTACCCCTCAAGCCTGTAACCAAAAGAGGGAAAAAAAAAAATAAATCACCTTCACCTTCAAGCCTGTGCTTGGTAACATCAGAAGGAAGAAAGATCTTAACAGGAGGCTAAAAGCTGCAAAATCTAACCAGAGCTTGCCCAGCAGAACTTGTGAGCTCATTACATAAATCCATATTAAACTATTTCCACAATATTTAACACTCTAACAAGGCTAAGCAAGGGGGGAAATTAAAACAGATTTCAGGCCAGGTGGCAAAGAGCCAAAGTTTGCCCCTTCTTCTCTTCATTCTCTCCCAGATTCATCTTTCCCAATGTGGAAAAAATTCCTCTTTTTTTTTTTTTCCATATAGGAGGGAGTGCACACAGCAAGACGTGCAGGTGGGGATTGCAAAGATTTTTTTTTTTTCTGGTTTGAGCTGTGGGTGCTAATGAAATGGATATATTCTACTTTCCACAGTGCCACTGGCAGCATCCTTCTGTCCCTATCACACCCTGCAGCACTAAAGGATGAATTAAAAAAAGGGATGGGGTTCAGAGGGAGCCTTGGCAGTGCTGGGTTAATGGCTGGACTTGATCTTCCAGCTCTTTTCCAAGCAGAATGATTTGAAGGAAAAGCAAAAGTGATATGGTAGCAAGCAGTAATAGGGCCACGTGCAAGTCAATGACATTTGGGGGCTTTATTTTCCCTGGGGAAGGAAAAAAGGCAGCAAGTTCATATCCCTGACAAACATCCCAAGAGATTGATTTGCTTTCTCCCCCCACCCCATATAAACCCCGTGCAGCTATTTCTTCCCCTTCCTTATCCTTGATCAAATGGCAGCTCAGCAAATAGGTTTCTGCTGGGGAGGTGACAAGGTAGCAAGGGCTGGCTAAAAACCCATCAGTGTTCAGGACTGCAGACAACTCATCTCCTGACCTTATTCCTCCTCATCTCAGCAGCACAACTTCATCTAAGGCTTCGAAAAGGAACTGTTATGTTTAGGGGGGGAAAAATGAGCACCTGGCAAAAAGGGGGTGGGGGGAGAACCAGGAGGTCACTTCAAAAATGAAGCTCCCTCTGACTTAACCAGTCAGAAGCTGGGGAGGAGACACCCAGCTGGACAAGGCTAGGAACCAAATGGAGGTGAACAACTCCTAAAAGAACCTAAATTTCCAGCCAGCACTGAGCTACAGAAGATATGAACCCCTCAGGCTTTCAAATGGGGTTCACTTGTTCATGGAAAGCAGATCCAAACGTGATCCCAAGAACTCAACCCATTCTCTTTCCTGCACCCCATGGCAGGATTGGAAATATCCCTCTAACTCCCAGCAGATATTTAGCTAACTTGCTCTTAAAGACCTGTCAAGACCCAAAAACCTGCCAAGCAAATCCCTTGCAGTGTGTCTAAACCTCCCAAGACCTCCTGCTAGTTAGAGGATAATTTTTAAAAGGCTATTTTACCAACATCCCAACTTTTTTTTAAACTAGAAAACTGTCCTGCTGATTTTCTGGGGTTTTTCTGCATCCATCCATTATGGATCCCATGTCAGGTGTTGTGATATCGTGGCAAAGACCACCATAAAAAGCAGAGAAAGTGAATTTCTTCCCACTATTCTCCTGATTATTACTGCTTATTATGGCACAATAAATGTGAGCAGCTTCCCAGCTACAAGCAAACCATCAGCTCAGCACCAGGGAAGATCCCTGATCCAAAGCAGGAATTTGCTCTCAGGCTCTTTTACTTAGCAGAAGTTCATCTGGTCAGTAAAAAAAATCAGTAATTTATGTAGTAAAATCAACACAGGATTCAAACCTTTAAAAAAATACATTTCATCAGTAACATTCACTGTGTTATGGGGGGGTGGAATATAAATTCTACTCTGAAATTTAAAGGTGGGATCTTGAAATAGTCACTCACTTCTTTCTCCTGCTCTTGCCACCCCCATGCAAAGCAGCTTGGTGAAATTTATTTATTAATGCCAAAATAATCACCTCAGTTTCTTAGCATCAAGTAGATTTTATATGGTAGTTGTTTGGGTTTTTTTAAAGGGGAAATAATTAGAAACTATATTATATTTATAAATAACACTTATGATAATAAAAAGAGGAGAACTGGTGCCTCACAGGATGTTTTTGGAAAGGAATTCAGGGAGGGAGGAACGTTTTTGAAAATTATTTGAGTCCCCCCCCCTCTGTCTCTGTAGCAAAGGAAAGTAATTCACAGGTTTCCCAATCTCATTCTGTATAATAAATACAGAAATGCAAAGTCTGGGCTGAGATCTTGTGCATGCAAAACCCTCACATCTCCTGGCTGCTAAGCTGAAAATCTGACATGAGGAGCTCTGCAACTTGTAAGGAGAGGAATTAAAAAGGAAAGAATAAAAATACATGACAAAAATGACAAAGGGAAGGGCACAGAAAGCCCAGGCACGGGGTGGGGACCCTTTCTTGGAGTTTTCTCTGGGGCTCTCTTGGCTCCAGCAGCTCCTGTTTCTAATTTCCATGCTTTTCCCAGTCGTGGGGAGGGCGTTTCTTCCTCAGCTGAAGCTTTTTCTAGTAAGGGATTTCTTGCAGGAACATAGTGACCAATTCCCCCATCACACCCCGAAGCCAACTGGTTCGAGGCTGGTTTTAAGTGACCTGAACAAAACAATCCCTCACACATCTCCTGCAGGATGGATCAGGGAGAAACCACCAGCAGAAAGCAAATAATTGGCTACAAGTTCTTTCCAGAAAGCCTTTTTTTCCTCTGGGGCTCTCCCCTCTGAAATTCTGTGTGTCCATCGCTCCCCACCACGCTGCTCTCTCTGTTCCTCCTCCAAGTGTGCCAAAAAACAGCTTTTACACAGGCAGAAAAACATGACAGTCAGCTGAGATCTCTTTCATCTGCTTTTTTTCTTGCTGAGAATCTGCTCGCCAGTGTATCTTGCAGGTTTGATTCCCTGCCCAACACGTTCCCACAAATCAAGGCCCAAAGCAGACTTTGGGAGCAGAAAGAGAGGCACCCAAGATGAAGAGGAGCCTGAGAAACCCAGAGATGTCTTTGTTGGGAATGAGAGAACCAAAATCTTTCAACACTGGAGGTTTTCCTTTGTTGAAATAAATTCAAATTGCTTTTTGGTTTTGGGTTTTTTTACAGGAAAAAAAAATAAAAGGCAAGCTGCTTTTTTTTCTTCTTATAAACTGGTGACTGATTTCTTCCAAAGAGGGTAACATTAATGGGAGAGAAAGGAGAGAGAAGGAAAGGGGAGAGAAGGAAAGGGGAGAGAAGGAAAGGGGAGAGAAGGAAAGGGGAGAGAAGGAAAGGGGAGAGAAGGAGAGAGAAAGAATGGAGGAGGGAGAGGGNNNAGAAAGAGAGAAAGAAAGAGAGAAAGAAAGAGAGAAAGAAAGAGAGAAAGAAAGAGAGAAAGAAAGAGAGAAAGAAAGAGAGAAAGAAAGAGAGAAAGAAAGAGAAACCCAAACCCCCAAATGCTTTTTTCCCCACTTGTGCTGGGATCCACAAACACATTTGGATTTATTCACTCAAGTCTTTACCCCCCACCATCCACATCTTTGACTCCCTCTCATTGCCTGCTGCTAAGCACACCACTCCAGTCCTCTCTCTTCCTAAGGACAGGAATGTTCAGCTCTCTCAGGGACCTCCTTGGCTTTTTACAGCCCAAGCAACACGTAGCAAAAATAGTGAGGAGCATCCTCCAGCCTCATCTGGAATACTAAAACTGGAAGCTATTACCCACAGGACCTCACAGCCCCTGGGGCTTTCACTTCTCATTTCAGGCTGCTCCAATTCCAATTTAGCATCCCAGCCTCCACAAGGAGGGATATTTGGGCTCCATCCCTCTGCTTTCATGCCAGCTGCAGTTAGAGGGGGTCAGCAGGGGGTGGGAATCTACACAGCCACAGAGCAACAACAGCAGGAGGAGCAATCAGGCTCATTATGGTGAAATAAAAGTTTTAAAAATTCCCTCACGGAACAGACACAATGGATCCAAGCCCCCTGGATGGTCCAAATGATTGGCAAGAAATAAAAGCAAAACTACCTGCAGTCTTAGGAATCACTAAAAAAAAAAAAAAAAAAAAAAACAGACTG
>JAAWXA010000050.1:2043464-2068466 GCA_038090715.1 Florisuga fusca
ATCTTCATCAGGAGAAATCTCATTAATATCCTCTGCTCATCAAGAGCTGTCATCCCTTTCTGGAGACATTCAGCTGGAAGAGGTGTCAAGAGAACCATGTCGAAGGCTCCTCTGAGCTTTTGAAAGGCAGGGCCAAATAAGCCCTTTATTAAACTAATTAATTATTAAACTGATTTTATTAGACAGTATTTAAAAAGTGTTTACCCTGATGCAAGTTTGGAGTGGAAATCACTGTTTAAATACTGTCTAATAAAATCAGTTTAATAATTAATTAGTTTAATAAAGGGTTTATTTAGCCCTGCCTTTCAAAAGCTCAGAGGAGCCTTCAACATGGTTCTGTTGACACCTCTTCCAGCTGAATGTCTCCAGAAAGGGATGACAGCTCTTGATGAGCAGAGGATATTAATGAGATTTCTCCTGATGAATTCCAAAGAAATTCTTTGCTGGGAGGGTGCTGAGCCCCAGGTTTCCCAGAGAAGCTGTGGCTGCCCCAGCCCTGGCAGTGTCTCAGGTCAGGCTGGATGGGGCTGCTGGGAGGTGTCCCTGCTTTAAGGTCCCTTCCAACCCAACCCATCCCATGATTTTAGTTCAAAACTTCACCACCAGCAAGCAGAGGCTCTGCTGGGTCCTTGCCTGCCCTGTGGCCCAAAACTCAAAGCAGAAGGGGCTATTTTTCTTGCTGCCAGCCCCACCACTTCATTTGTATTTCCAGCTGCCTTCCCCACCATCTGTGCATGGTGCCCCCCCCTCCCCTGCATCTCAGAGGAATTGGTGTGGCATTGTTTGAAGAGCTGATTAAATAGCCAGAAAAGAAGTAATCCATCACTTAAAAAGGGAAATGAAGACAGTTGACAATGCTGTCCTGGAGCTCCTTAGGATTTTCTTTTCATTTTCTTCTAGTTTAATTTTAATCCACTGCCAAGCAGAATAAAAAAGGAAAGGGGGGGGAGTGAAATCTCCTGCCAGCCTTTCCCTTCCAGTCACCAGCTGGGACCAGCAAGGAGGTACCCAGGGTCCCTTCAGATGACTCTACAACCAGATTTAACCCCACCACAGCAGGAGATGACCTCTTTCCTGTTGATGCTCAGGCAGGGAGACAGCACCCACGTGCACAAAGGTTCAGAAAACAGGAAGAGAACAAAAAAGAAAAGAAAACACAGGTAAAAAAATGTGGGGAAAGGGAGCAAGGTTGATGGGGATTCCTGCCAGCCTTCCTCCCCATCATTCCCTCTGCAATTTAATTGGGATGTGCTGTCTCATTTGCACCTCCATCCCTTGGGGAAGGTAACCTCATCATCACCTCTGGGGATGTGCACAGAGGGCAAGGTCCTGCTCCTCAGGTGCCAAAGTGGGAACCCAAATCAATATCTGCTTCTTGAGCCTCCAAACCAAGCAGCAACCTCCAATTAGCACCTCAGAGCAGGAGGAAGGCCAGGCTGGAGGGCATGCCAAGAGGAGATGATAATGACATCTCCATGGACATGATATTCTTTCTCCATTTACCTCCCAGCCAGATCTCTCACTCAGCTGCATGATTTCCTGGCTGCAAAGAGCACCAAGAGCTCTCTGACCAGTCCCCCCCAGTTGCTACTGGAGTTGCTTGCAGGTAATGAAGAGGAAAAAAAAAATAAACAAAAAGAGAAGAGTTTTTTTAGAGGAGATGCTGCACCACAAGGGGGATGGAGTAAGAGGGAGGTGAGCTTCCAACAGGTGCAAAATCCATGCTCAGACTTTCATTGAGGATCAAGAAGGAAAAAAAAAAAGGGGGGGGGGAAGTATTTGCATGGAGGGGACACAGCAGACTCAACTGATGGGTCCAGTGGTGCTTACTCCTCACTTTTGGCTACCAGAGGGACACGTGGTACCATCACCTCCTTCTGAAGTGCCTGGAACCAGCTTGCAGGACTGTATTTTGATGGATCTAAGCAAATATCCCTCCTCAGTGTGCAGACAACTCTCTAAGAAGAAGAACCCATGGCCACACTTGTTTTCTCCATCTCCCAAAGGCCAGATTTTTGGCCCAACTTGAAAATCTCACACTGGGAGGGAATTTTTCAAAGGCTCACCCAAAGAAATGCTCAGGTAGGAGCTACCAGGCTAGTTAAACTGATCCCAGCAGGGCTGTCTGAAATTTTGTGAGTTATTTGTGGGCTACCAAGGTTCTGTTCTGCTCTTCCCAGTCCAAAAAGCAACCCAACCCTTCAGCATTTTCTCTTGTTCTCAGCTTACTGGCACAATCCCTGAGCAGTGTAACCTCCAGCCTAGAGCAGGACATTAATCATTTACAAGCCAGAAACTTTGTAAGGGCTTTTAAGCACATTTTACATGTCATCTGCTTGAAGATGAAGACATCCATTACTTAAAAACCCATAAAGCAGCAAACACCTTCACTGCTGCACAGTGCAGGCCAGCAAACCAAACACTCATTCATTGCAGAGCAATAAAAAAATATATATTCATCCTTTAGACACAAATCTTCTGATCTCAATGCTTGGTTGCACTTCATGTCCTGCAGCCAAATTGTTCTTTTTTTTTTTTTTTTTTTTTCCTTTCCTCAGAACAAATGATGTGGGATAGAATTTCTCTTGCTTCTGGAGTATTTTATTCCATCACCTGACTCATCTATGATCCCCCTCCTCTTATTTCCATGGGATCAAGCCACCCAATAGCTACTGAGAGAGTGCTGATGGTTTTTCCTGGGGGTTTAGTTGACCTTCAGGGGCATTTCTAGGACAAGGCTAACATCTGTCAGGTACCCAGTGGACAAAATGCCTCCAAACTTTCTGATAGCCTGGGCCATGCTTTTAACTACAGCCAGCCAGCTGGATAAGGAAGAGGGAGGGAAGCATCAGAGCTGCTCAGTTGGGAGGTTTTTTTGTTAATAGCATTAATTACATCTCCAGTTTTGTAGGTCTTTTGCATCTTACCAGGCTCAGGGATGATTAGCTGTGTGCTGGCCTGTGCATTCCCAGCTTCATTTTCAGCTACACACTGATAAAAACCTTCATCTGACTTTACCAAGCCCAGAATCCTTAAGTTGCTGCCACCCTGGAGAGAGAAAAAAAAAGAAGCGTGGAGAATTAATTAGAAAAACACCATCCAAAGTCAACGTGGATTATAAAAAAAAAAAAAAAAAAAAAAAAAGCTTTCCAGAAAAACTATTTGGGGCACCAAGGTCCCACGGGTGTCACAGCTCCTGCTCAAAGAGCTGTAACCAGAAGCCCTTTCAGAGGGAAAGCTTAAAGCTCCAAATTAGAAGGATGTTTTAAAAGATTTTAAAGAGATTTGAAGATTTAAAAAAACTTTGAACTCTTTGAACAAATACTGTCTGGAAGGTGAAGGTCTGAGGCCCACCAGAAAAGGTCCCTCTATTCCTGCTCCATCTGAAACAAATTTAGGAACAAGCAGGAACCAATTAAATGGGGTAAAAATCTCTCAAGTGAGGGGAGGTCTGAGCTGCCTGAGATGGACCTTCCCTTCATTAGGAAGTGAAATCATTTGCTAACACCCTCTCCTGTCCTTGGACACCTTTCTAATGATGGATTAAAAAAAAAACCAAGGTGTAATTTGCTGTTGTCTGTGGCAGAGTATGACAAGCACAACAAAGAACCTTTTTTTTTTATTTTTATATTTTTTAACAGGTAATTAAAAGGCACAATGAAAAAAAAATATTATTTGTTACAAGGTAAAAAATTAGAATACACAGAACCAAGTCACAGCTCTGAACTAACCCAACCCATGGTGGCCTGTGGACACATTCCAAAGGCTTTCCACGGCTGTTCCCTGGAAACATCTGAGCTCACATACAAGGCACCTTGTTTTCAAGCCAGCAGAGATTCCTTGCCCATCCCACAGTGACATTTAAACTAAAAGAGGTTGGAGTCCTGCATGGGGATGCTCCTTCAGGTGAGGTGCCTAAAAATTCCCTTTGGGAAGCTGGAATTAGGTCAAAATGACTTTTACCCATTTTTAAACCCCTGTCTCAGATTTGCAGTTTCTTTAGGGAAGCAATCTATTCCTTTTGCTCCCCAAGGCCAGTGGTGAGCAAGCAACATCATTAACCCATGGGAAATGAATACAGCTCAGAAGAAGGCCCTGATGGGGTCACTTTTCCAGGAAAAGAGCAGGTTCAGGAGTCACTACAGCTGGGAGGTGAGCTCAACACACTTGACCTAACATCTCAGGGTGAATTACTTCTACTCTGAGGCAGTAAAAATTTTATTTCCTATTGGAAGAGCTGTTCCTGGAGGCAAATATTGGATCAAATATCAAAACACACGCCAGAACTTAGCAAAAAAAAATAAAAAATTAAATAATAAAACTCATAAGGAAGAGCCAGATAATTACCACTATCTGGAAATAGTCACTGGGAATGACCACTTCTCCATTCTTCATCCACTCCACTGTAGGAACAGGTTTTCCAGCCACAGTACATTCAAATTCCACATCCATGCTCTCATAGGCATAAATATTTGAAGGGCGAATTACAAACCAGGGTGGAACTGCAAAAAAAAAAAAAAAAACAATTTGAAAGTGGTAATGAGTGGATATAAATTAAAGCTTGGCACAAGTTAATCATTTCAAGAAGCCTGAATCATATTAGACATAAATAGAAAACATATGTCATTTAAATTAGTCTCTTAAAGCTTGAGCCTAGAAAAAAAAATTCAACGTGAGGGAAAGCATTTATTCCAGAAAATACACTTTAAAAGTTGATGCTACTTTTTGGAACCAAATGGAAGTTAAAAACCTTTGGAAGGCTCATGTCTACCAAAACAGAGATCATTCTCAGTGAGCAGGCACTGAGCTAATAAAATCCCATCCCTTTCCAAGGATCAGGTGCCAGCTGAAGGGAAAACAAGGTCCAACAAGTCACAGGTACAAGTCCACTGACAAAGGATGCAAAATCACAACTATTCAGGGCAGAGACATTTTCTTAGAACCCAGAAGGACTTCTGCCTGGCTTTCCAGAAGATGGGGAGCTCATCAATAACCTGGAAATCTGTCCCCAGTGACGGGAAGAAGAAAAAGGTTGACTTATCTTGCCTGAAAATGAATTCTTATTAAGGCAGTAATTATCTGTTGCCTTGTATTACTCTAATGTATTCACAGCTTTGCAGTGTGCTATATGATATGCTAATTTCATTCCTTTTCATCATTATTGTAATACTAGGATGATGGAAATTAGCAACTGGGGGGGGGGGAACTGCCAATAACAGCACCTTTCTAATGAGCTCCACACGCATCAGGCTGAAAATCCCGTTTCATCTACATTGGGCCACCTTTGGTAGGGGAACAACACTCCATGAATAGCCATGGTGGAGAGGAAGCCAGCTTAGACTCATTTTTAAGTCCCACCCCTGACTTATTTTCAGAGAGAAAATCCAATTCTGCCTGCTGGGAATGATGGCTGAAGAAACAATCACAATATTTCGAAAGCCGTCATATTAAAAATAATTTATTTTCTAAATTTTTTTTTTTTAAAGGTGAAAATTAAAAATTACACAGAAAATTAAATTACACAGAAGCTGAGACACTTGAGAACCAGAGGAAGCCTCACCTCCCTAACTCAGGCCCCAGGTTTGCAAGGATCCCAACACTCCTCCACCCCACGCCCCGATTCCCGATGCTGCGGGAGGAACGGGCTCATCCCCAGAGAGATCCAGGATTTCATTTCAAGCTTCCCCTTCCATCCATGGCCTCATGCTTCCTACTTTTGAAACTTTCCTCTGCAAACCCCAGAGGGTTGGGGGTTTTTTCCCCCCTGGTCTCTATTTCTGCACCACTTTCATGATTGAAAAATGCCTCGAAACTCAGAGCTGGACACTAAGAGGTGCTACTAGCCAAGCCACGAGTGACAGAGAAAAATAACCTTGTATTTTTTTTTGCCCAGCCAGGTGTGACTGAAAGCAGTCTCTGGTATAGAGTACACATCCCACTGATGTGGGTTTTTTGCACATCAAACCCTCAAGTCTCACTGGAGACACAGAAAATAAGGAGAAGAGTTGTTCACACGTGGTGGAAACGACCAAACCTGTGTCCCAGAGGAGTGTTATGGAAGACACAAATAAAATTGTGCTCTTCAGGGTTTGCATTTCATCACCTGAGGTGCAAAACTTCTTGTTTGACCATGCTGACACCAGTTTCCAGCTCTGGTAATAAATGAAGGCAGAATCTGAAGAGATGCTCATGGTTTCCATCCCACACTCCTGATTAATCCTGAGCCTCCCCCAGGTAGGAGTACTTGGGAAATAAACCCAAGCAGACTGAGGCAAGATTGCAAAGTTTTTTAATTGATTTTAGCAATTTTTTCTGCTTTTGAGTGAAGTTACTTCCACTTAAATAAGCCCTGGGCCCCTCCAGCACCTCTCTCATGCCCCATCTCTATTTCTTTCCCAGATTGATGTCTTCTTTTCCATATATTTAATAATTTCAGATACCTGGAAGCTCCTGATCCAGTTCAGATCAAAACTGATGCATGCAAATTAAAACTGATGAGGTATCTTGATTAACTTAGCTGCTTAATTCCCTACCCAAATGGCTCAGCCCGATGCCTGCATTTGGCTCTTCTTGCTCTGCAGCCACCCAGACATGAAATCAGGCTCTCCAGGCCACAAGGGAGGAAATTTTGTAGATATTTCTCAACTCAAAGATCACTCAGAAGTGAACATCCCTTAACTGGTGATCAAAAGGTTTTTTTTAAAAAAAATATCATTGCTTACCCTAGAGATACACAAAGATTTGGTGACCAAGTGATGAAGAATCAGGAGTGATATTCTGGGTCAAGCAAACACCAAAACCACACAAAAAAAAGCTCTTTGAGTACAAAAACCTAATGGGGAAAAAAAATTCAAACCAGATCACATTCATATGTTAATTTTTAACACTTTTTTTCACTAAAGTCCTGGCATAATTTATTCAATCAACTCACACAAACCCACTGCTATCTCTGGAGTTTGAAAACCATCTCATTTTTCAGAGCTCTGACAAAACCATAAACTACTCAATCTTCATTAGTGTGGTTTATTACCATGTCACCAGAAGCCTGCAATTAATTTATAGACTTGTAATTCACAGATCCCTGCCAGTTATTCTTTACGACACACACGCTCCAGGACCCTGACCCCACTTGCCTCCAGCTTTTCATTCCTTCTACTGCTGCTGTTGCTCTTTCTCCTCCCATTTGTCTCCAATTTTTTTTTTTTTTAAACTACTGGCATTTTTCTAGACTGCTGGAAAGCTTGGTGCTTTTTTGCTTCTCTGGTTTATGTTCAGTATATGCATGTCTGGGCACTGAGGTGCATTCAGAAGGGATTTATTGAACATTTTCAGCACTCTCACCAAGCCCTTCCCTACAGCAGGGGAAGGAGATGGGGTTTTTTGCCTCTCTTTTTCCTAAGGACACCATTAAAGTGAGGAATTTGCATAATTATTCTGGTGGAATTTAAACAGTATTAAACACAGGTAAGGAAACACAAACAAGGAGCAAGTAACACCCTGAAGAAGAAAGAACACCAATAAAAGCATTAATAAAAGTCCAGCACAGCCATATTTGCTCTCTAGGTGGTTTTTCCCCCAGTCCTGAGTATTTTACAGGCATATCTATGGGAAGGAGCCCAGTGAGGAGGGAATAAAACCACAGACTGTGTGCTCCTTCTGACTGTGTGGTGGCAATAAAAAACCAGCTTGAACAAACTGCAGACTTCTTGCCTCCCCCCCAGACTTCCCCTGTTTCCCAGAAAAGTGGTGGGCTGTTTTTTTGTTAAAAAATAGAATAAAGGAGACGTAGAAAAGATGTCCATGAGATTTTAACACAGTTCACATCAGCATGTAGCATGGAAGTCCTGACTGAACATCTCTGGATGAAGGATCAGGACACACCTCAGCGTGCAGCTATGGCCTGGGGAGGATTTTTATTCCTGGGAATGCTGGATCTTAAATCAAACCCAAGGTAAGACTCACTTGGCAGTGAAGTGGTTCTGTATCTAAGCTTACAGAGAAGTTTAAAGCTAAAGATGGGTGCTCAGTTGCCAAGATTGTCCCCCAGCACATCAGGATGTGGTATCACAGGCTCAAAGATCCAACATGGAATAACTGACCCATGCCTGAAGCAGACCCCTGACACCTGGGAGAGGACCACAGCTTCATTTCCCACAGTGCAAGAAAAAAGCAACTTGGAAAACTAAATTTCAGGTGTATGTTCCTCTAAAGATCACGCCCTGACCTCCCCTTGGATGAAGAAGGAGTTTGGAAGCCTCTCCTGTTCCTAGGGCAGTGCTGAAGCAAGGTGGGAATGAGATGACACCTCCTCCAAAGGATGAGATGATACTTGTGACCCCTCAAAAAGCAGATTGAGGGCTCAGCATTCAACAAAGAGATTTTTAAAACCACAGCAGGCTGCATTTCTTACCCCAAAATGTCAAAGATGGGTTGTAATAAGTCTGGAGCAGGAAAACAGGGGACTAATGGAACACGTGGGGGAGAAGACTGGTTTAGAGAGCTCCGAGTTGGGATGACCTCCCCAGTTCTGGAAGTGCCTTCTGCAAGGTGACAGCTGATCTTGAGACAAGAGGGAAGTGTTTTAACTCCCAGAAATGTCAGCCTTGCCTAATGCAAAGTGTCTTCTCTTTGCATGTTTGAATAAGGAATGTGTTTCTCCTGACCCAGGAAAGATAACGGCTGTCAGCAAGTGGCCAACCCTGTCAGCAGCCTCACCAGGAAGCCTTCCAACTTCTGCATGTACTTAAAGGGTGTCTTTGGCAGCTCTCAGATTTTTTTTTTTTTTTAATCCCTTTTGCTTTTCTCCACTAACTCATGCAAACCATCCCTTTCAAAGAAAAGTGACACCCAGTGAACACACCTGCACGGTCTGACTCGAAGGCAACGGAGTTCCTCCAGATCTAAAGATGAGAAGAGATTTGGTTTTCTATATATTTACTACTCCTCCCCATGACATATGGCAATGCAGGAGCCATATTTATTATTATATATAATGTATTGACATGTATTTATTATTGCAGGAAGTTAAAGGGAAAACCACAAATGGTGTTTCACTGCGCAATTTCTTGGAGAGAGTTTGAGGTAGCAAAAAAACCACCTACAACTGTTTTTAAAAAAACCCCAAAACATTAAAATCACAGTCTTTCCACCTCTCACTACAACTCTCTAATCAATGTCTGGCTTTAAACTCTCTGCCTGCCAGGCAGAAAGACAGTATCATCTCACTTTATCTCCCCTCTGACCAGCCCTGAAGAAAGGAAAGAGGAAAGAGGAAAGAGGAAAGAGGAAAGAGGAAAGAGGAAAGAGGAAAGAGGAAAGAGGAAAGAGGAAAGAGGAAAGAGGAAAAAGGAAAAAGGAAAAAGGAAAAAGGAAAGAGGAAAGAGGAAAAAGGAAAAAAGCTAGGGAGGAGGGACCCAATTTGGGATGAAATACATATAAAGTACATATATATATTTTAAGAGCTTGCCTCACTAATTTAAAGCCATTCTAAGAGCCTACAGGCAAAATTTGTCACGGTATGTAGCTGAGTGCTCTGCTTGCCTAAAATGCTTTTGACAATGTGAGGAAAGCTTTTAAGCATTTGATGAAGGTAAGTTGGTTAGCAGGGCTTGGAAGCCAGTTTCCAGGTTCCAAGATAATTCCTCAGGATCCAATTAAACTGTTGAATTTTACATTCATTCCATTTTTTTAATGCATTTAGTTAAGGGGATTTCTCCCACACATAACCCCCCCACACACACACACCGTATACTCCCAAACCAATGATTTCAAATACAGTTCTCTGTGACTCTTTAGCTGGTTTCAGCCTTTGATTGTTGAAGTGTGTTACCCTTTAAAAAAAAAAAAAAAAAAAAAAAGCTTAGAGCACATTTTTCTCTCTTGGCTACAGCAACTGGGAGGTTCAGTGCTGTATATCACAGCTTCAAAATAGAGATTTGGGTTTCATTGCAGAGATGTATATGAGAGTAGTGCCTGTGGATGGCTGCTAGAGACAGTACAATGCCAATTGTACTTACTGTTTCTCAGGTGCCAGCTGTAAGTCACCAGAACACTGAACAAAACAGGATGTGAGAACAACATAATTCCTCTTCTATATGTGCACACAAACTGATGTAAATCCATCCTTATCAGAGCTATCTAATTTTCAACAAGTACTATTCAAAGATGAGTTTAGCTGCTACTCTAGTATAAGAATTCTTATGATAAAAAAGAAGTAAATGTGGGAGCTCAAGCTGTTCAAGTACTGTTTTCATATTTGAGCACAGCAGATTCTGGAAGTGTAACCTTTAGGATTCCTAGTGTGGGGATGGAAGTCTTTTCTGACATTTCCTGTCACGTTAGTATCTTTCTTAGACATAAGCATCAATACTTTGTCATAACATATGTCCAGCTGTCAGACTTAAAAGTAATGAAAAGCTGTCTTGCAAAAAGACTTTGAAACCATGAAATATATCAAAACCAATGATGTAACATTGAATTATTTGCTTTATACCAAACTACTATTTTCTACTCAATTAATAGATTCAGACAGAATGAATCCTAACATAAACAATGATAAATTTAAGACATTTATATGCAGTAGTCTATCAAGAAACATTTCAAGCTGAAACTTGTAACATGTCTTCATGGTTGAAACATTTATTGTGTAAATACAGGATACCAACATCACCAGTGAAGCTCTCCTGCCACTTACAACAGTGTAATCACATCTATAGAATACTGTAGTTTATCTGGGAGTAGGCATTTTCACTACTCTGTTGTGAAGAGCATAAATTAGTCTTGTAGCTGGAAACATTTCTCCTGACAGAGGATATTGAGAACAGAGATTTCTGCCAGGAACTCCATGCTGCTGTTCAGGCAGCTTTCATCTTTGGAATGTTATGTTCAGATCTGCTTTTGATCATAAAAGAGCTGTGAGTTTCTTCACATTAGTAAGAATAAGTGCATAGTATGTCATAAACAGAATTTGAAGAAGAAAGAAATTCTGCTGTTGAAAAAAGATTTCTTTACCAAAAGGGAAGTGTGGGGTTTTCATTTTTTGTTTTGTTTTGTTGGGGGTTTTTTGCCACTGGTTTTTTGGTTGTTTTTTTTTTTTTTTGTCAGGATTGAACAGTACACAGAAATAGATAACAATATGTGAATGGATTAAATTTGAACATACCGCAAGGTGTATTTTTTCCCTACTGAGCCAACAAAAAAACAGAACATAATGGCTGAATATAAGGGAAAAACGTTTATACTGACCTGAAGGAAATGTCAAGGATACCAAGACTNAGTATTAAACACAGGTAAGGAAACACAAACAAGGAGCAAGTAACACCCTGAAGAAGAAAGAACACCAATAAAAGCATTAATAAAAGTCCAGCACAGCCATATTTGCTCTCTAGGTGGTTTTTCCCCCAGTCCTGAGTATTTTACAGGCATATCTATGGGAAGGAGCCCAGTGAGGAGGGAATAAAACCACAGACTGTGTGCTCCTTCTGACTGTGTGGTGGCAATAAAAAACCAGCTTGAACAAACTGCAGACTTCTTGCCTCCCCCCCAGACTTCCCCTGTTTCCCAGAAAAGTGGTGGGCTGTTTTTTTGTTAAAAAATAGAATAAAGGAGACGTAGAAAAGATGTCCATGAGATTTTAACACAGTAGGAACACAACTCACATCACCATGTAGGATGGAAGTCCTCACTGAACATCTCTGGATGAAGGATCAGGACACACCCCAGCGTGCAGCTATGGCCTGGGGAGGATTTTTATTCCTGGGAATGCTGGATCTTAAATCAAACCCAAGGTAAGACTCACTTGGCAGTGAAGTGGTTCTGTATCTAAGCTTGCAGAGAAGTTTAAAGCTAAAGATGGGTGCTCAGTTGCCAAGACTGTCCCCCAGCACATCAGGATGTGGTATCACAGGCTCAAAGATCCAACATGTAGTAACTGACCCATGCCTGAAGCAGACCCCTGACACCTGGGAGAGGACCACAGCTTCATTTCCCACAGTGCAAGAAAAAAGCAACTTGGAAAACTAAATTTCAGGTGTATGTTCCTCTAAAGATCACGCCCTGACCTCCCCTTGGATGAAGAAGGAGTTTGGAAGCCTCTCCTGTTCCTAGGGCAGTGCTGAAGCAAGGTGGGAATGAGATGACACCTCCTCCAAAGGATGAGATGATACTTGTGACCCCTCAAAAAGCAGATTGAGGGCTCAGCATTCAACAAAGAGATTTTTAAAACCACAGCAGGCTGCATTTCTTACCCCAAAATGTCAAAGATGGGTTGTAATAAGTCTGGAGCAGGAAAACAGGGGACTAATGGAACACGTGGGGGAGAAGACTGGTTTAGAGAGCTCCGAGTTGGGATGACCTCCCCAGTTCTGGAAGTGCCTTCTGCAAGGTGACAGCTGATCTTGAGACAAGAGGGAAGTGTTTTAACTCCCAGAAATGTCAGCCTTGCCTAATGCAAAGTGTCTTCTCTTTGCATGTTTGAATAAGGAATGTGTTTCTCCTGACCCAGGAAAGATAACGGCTGTCAGCAAGTGGCCAACCCTGTCAGCAGCCTCACCAGGAAGCCTTCCAACTTCTGCATGTACTTAAAGGGTGTCTTTGGCAGCTCTCAGATTTTTTTTTTTTTTAATCCCTTTTGCTTTTCTCCACTAACTCATGCAAACCATCCCTTTCAAAGAAAAGTGACACCCAGTGAACACACCTGCACGGTCTGACTCGAAGGCAACGGAGTTCCTCCAGATCTAAAGATGAGAAGAGATTTGGTTTTCTATATATTTACTACTCCTCCCCATGACATATGGCAATGCAGGAGCCATATTTATTATTATATATAATGTATTGACATGTATTTATTATTGCAGGAAGTTAAAGGGAAAACCACAAATGGTGTTTCACTGCGCAATTTCTTGGAGAGAGTTTGAGGTAGCAAAAAACCCACCTACAACTGTCTTTAAAAAAAAAACCAAAACATTAAAATCAGTCTTTCCACCTCTCACTACAACTCTCTAATCAATGTCTGGCTTTAAACTCTCTGCCTGCCAGGCAGAAAGACAGTATCATCTCACTTTATCTCCCCTCTGACCAGCCCTGAGGAAAAAGGAAAGAGGAAAGAGGAAAGAGGAAAGAGGAAAGAGGAAAGAGGAAAGAGGAAAGAGGAAAGAGGAAAGAGGAAAGAGGAAAGAGGAAAGAAGGGAGAGAAGGGAGAGAAGGGAGAGAAGGGAGAGAAGGGAGAGAAGGGAGAGAAGGGAGAGAAGGGAGAGAAGGGAGAGAAGGGAGAGAAGGGAGAGGGAAGGAAAACAATGCTGTTATTCTAGGTAAAACCTTGCTCTTCACCCAAATCGAGGTGCTCCTTGTCTTGTTTGATGCTATCAGTTCCCTTCCTGCTGCTTTACTCCTCCACATGAAGGTCAGCTTATCCCACTACTGCACCACAGCCCCAGGCTCATGGTTCCCAAGAGGAAAAAGATCTGAGCCCCCCAAAATTCCAAGGAGGCATCATGCCCATCCCAGAGGCAGGGAAGCAGAGAAAACACAGAGCCAAATCCTGCAGCCAGAGCTTTGGGAGTCCAAACCTTCTCACCAGACTCCCTCATCCCTCTTTGTGCTCAGTATATTACAAATGTATTTTCATCAGCTTAAATCTCCAGCCAAAATATATCCTGGTCCCTCAGCACAAGCTGGAGCAGCCTTTTAACTTGCCTGTGGTTTCAGGCTCGTCTCTGCAGCAAAACATTGGGAGCTGAGCAGAAAGTGGGGAGAAAAGACTAAGAGAGGAGAAAATCCACCCCAAAAAAGGCAGAAAACATCCGCACTTGTTGCCCACTCTGCAATTTTTAAGGAGAGCTTCAGCACGCTGAAAAGCTGCCAATCTTTCACTCCTGTCAGTAAAAATTAATTAAAAATCAGGAGATTTTTTCTTTCTACTAAATAATCATCAAGCAACGAGTGCAGTGCTGACAGCTGCCTTCAGGAAAACCACTGGTTCACTTTGAGAAAGAAAAGTGAAGATTTTTTTCCAGCCTGACATGCAGGAAATAGAGTGAAAAGGAACACATGGCTTCCACCTCTGCTCCCAGATTGTGAGATCTTCCCCCAACCCCTACTCATGGTGCTGGGAAGGGTTGATATCTCCTTGATCCTCAATCATTGCCACATCCCATTCCACCCTGGTAGGGAACATTTCAGGACTGCTGCAGGTGGCTATGGATTCCTCAGCTGATCAACAAAGCAGCAGCAAAAGCTTTCCCAACAGAGCAGAAGGCTACAGGATTATTTTAAGAGGAATATTCTGGAAGACTTGTGACAGACCAGGACTTCCCCACCACCACTAGAGAAGTGAAGCATGGAGGGAGGGATTTTCCCCACTTCAAACATTGTTTCCTCTCTCACCACCGAGTTAAAACACCAGAGAAAAAAAAAAATGACACAAAGCACGTTGGTCCAGCAACTGAACAGATGTCCCTGGCTGCAGCCTACATGGGCAGGATGCTAAATAAATGTTCCTTTTTCTGGCACACACTGCTAATGGATGGCCAGGGAAGAGAAAATTAAGGTCACTGATATCTGTCAATTTATAACTCCCTTAAAGATTTTATTTTATTGCTGCCTTGATGACTTATTGCTCAGACAACACTTATTGACCAACACAGCATCTGCCTGGGGAACAAACGAGCATTTCATAATTGGGTATTGGGTCCCACTTCATCTTCAGATGCATTAACGTTATTTCTGTCAACCCCTTTCTAATAGGAACAACATCCATAACCCAGAAGAGGCTTTCAAGAGGCAAATATCAGCCTGGCAATTGGCTAAATTTCGAGCAGATAATATGGAAGAGAAAATTAGGTTGGAAGAACGTTGCAGGTGGGGCTGAGTTCTTTCCACATGCTATTGAAAAATATTTTTGCCTGTGGGGCAAAATCCTGTAGGGCTACAAAGACTTTCTGAGGTCTCAGAAGGCATGTTTGGGTTTAGGGTTTTTTCTCTCCTTTCCTAAAAACATCAAGATTGAAAGGCTTTGAGTCACTCAAGAGAAGCACTTCCAGGCACCAACCTTCATCTTGTTAAGAAGGCCAAAAAAACCCCAATAAAACACAAGAATATTCCACAACCTTCCCTTCTGCTTTCTAAAAAAAATAACCAAAAATCCTATTTGTGGTTAGACAGAAAAATGACTGTTGGCCATGGATGCTGCACCATCCCTCTCTTGTTGTTCAGGCTCAGCAGAGGATCTTTCCTGGGATTTTTTGCCAGGATTTGGGATGACACCCAACATGCCCCGTGCCCTCGACTCGATAACTGCAACTGGAATGCTTTAAAAAAAAATTAAAAACCTCAAAAACCTATTTGTGGTTAGACAGAAAAATGGCCCTGGATGCTGCACCATCCCTCTCCTGTTGTTCAGGCTCAGCAGAGGATCTTTCCTGGGATTTTTTGCCAGGATTTGGGCTGATACCACCATGCCCCATGCTCTCGACTCGATAACTGCAACTGGAATGCTTTAAAAAAAAAATAAAAAAAACCCCAAAACCCTATTTGTGGTTGGACAGAAAAATGGCCCTGGATGCTGCACCATCCCTTTCCTGTTGCTCAGGGTCAGCAGAGGATCCTTCCTGGGATTTTTTGCCAGGTTTCTGGGCTGACACCAACATGCCCCGTGCCCTCAACTTGATAACTCCAACTGCAATGCTTTAAAAAAAAATCAAAAAATCAAGCAAACCCAAAAACCTATTTGTGGTTAGACAGAAAAATGGCCCTGGGTGCTGCACCATCCCTTTCCTGTTGCCCAGGCTCAGCAGAGGATCTTTCCTGGGATTTTTTGCCAGGATTTGGGCTGACACCAACATGCCCCGTGCCCTCGACTCGATAACTGCAACTGGAATGCTTTAAAAAAAAAATAAAAAAAACCCAAAAACCCTATTTGTGGTTAGAAAAAAAAAAGACTGTTGGCCCTGGATGCTGCACCACCCCTCTCCTGTTGCCCAGGGTCAGCAGAAGATCTTTCCTGGGATTTTTTGCCAGGATTTGGGCTGACACCAACATGCCCCATGCCCTCCAACTCAGTAACTGCAACTGGAATGCTTTAAAAAAAATAAAAAAAAAAAACAAAAACCCTATTTGTGGTTAGACAAAAAAATGGCCCTGGACGCTGCACCATCCTTCTCCTGTTGCCCAGGCTCAGCAGAGGATCTTTCCTGGGATTTTTTGCCAGGTTTTTGGGCTGACACCAACATGCCCCATGCCCTCAACTCGATAACTGCAACTGGAATGCTTTAAAAAAAAATCAAGCAAACCCAAAAACCTATTTGTGGTTGGACAGAAAAATGGCCCTGGGTACTGCACCATCCCTCTCCTGTTGTTCAGGCTCAGCAGAGGATCCTTCCTGGGATTTTTTGCCAGGATTTGGGCTGACACCAACATGCCCCGTGCCCTCAACTCAATAACTGCAACTGGAATGCTTTAAAAAAAATTTAAAAACCTCAAAAACCCTATTTGTGGTTAGACAGAAAAATGGCCCTGGATGCTGCACCATCCCTCTCCTGTTGCTCAGGCTCAGCAGAGGATCTTTCCTGGGATTTTTTGCCAGGATTTGGGCTGATACCACCATGCCCTGTGGATGCAACTGGAATGCAAGTCATTTGGGGGATCTCAAAGCAATTTGTAGACATTAAATAATTCACAAGCATTTCACAGAGAGTTACACACACACACACCCAGAGTAAATGACTTGCACAAGGTCATGTAACCTATCACTGACAGCTAATTAAAGGCAGTGTAATTAATAGATGGCCCTCTGAGATTTCTGTATGTTTAAGGTTCCCTTTTCCCTCCAGCTGGAAGAGAACTCTCCACAGTATGGATTTCCCAGCTTTCCTTTTTGGACTTTCTTTCTGAATATTACACTCAGGATCTGCACAGCCACAGGTTCCCTGCCATTAAACTCCACTTCTTGTAATTTCTTCTCATTTTTTTTGCCATGCTAGCCAAGGGCTGCACAGCCCACAGCGACAGGCTGGGGTAATTATACCCCAGGGAGGTAAAAAAATGGGACAAGAGGGTTTTAAACTGAAAGAGGGGAGATTCACACCAGATATTAAGAAGAAATGTGGGGAGACACTGGCCCAGGCTGCCCAGAGACATGACAGCATCCACTTGGAGTGTATTAAAAAAAAAAAAGAGGTGGAAATATTTTCTAAAAAGAAAAAAAAAATAAGTAGAGCAGCATCTCTATTTTTTCTTTCTACAATTTCATTCTCTTAGTCACCAGGCCACTGCATCTCACACAGAAACAAAACCAGCAACTGATCCCACTTCAACAACCTTTACAAAACCAGGCAAGCTGATTTCTGACCCAACCCAAAATGTACCTTAAACTGTTCAGCCACGGATCACCCTGTGTGGAGACTTGCCTGCCAGCCTGAAATTCTGCCTGGAGGAATTTGGCTGGAAGAAGTGTAATACCACTTGTTTTGTCACTCAAAATACAGAGAGAGAGTTCTGAAAAGCTTCTTGGTTTTTTTGGAGCTGTTTATTTGTACAGCCTCAATCTTCATGTTTAGCACTCTGTCTTAAAAAAAAAAAAAAATGGAATAGGAAATCAAGCAGCAAATAGATAAGAGAGAATGTAGATTACAGCAGTATATATAATATTGGGCATGCTGCTGGAGTCTGGGGTGATGCTTACTATGCTTCCAGGCTCCTTGATGTCCCTGGCAAGTGGAGAGGTGGCTTCTCAGGTCATTTCTTCACCACCTTTCAAATTCTCTTAAAAACGTCATTACCATAAGCTGAGGACTGGAATGAGTGCCTTGGAAAGAAAAGATGTGAGCCCTGCATGAAAGCCCTGCCAAACAAAGCTAGGGAGAACACAGAGAATGCAGAAGACACTGCCAAGAAGAATTCAAGTCTTCCAGTTTTCTTTTTAAATCCCTGAAATATTCAGGAAGAGCTGATGCCTTCTGAGCTACCAGGTAGAGCTCCACCAGAGCTCTCCAAGTCCTCCTTGACCTTTTTCCCATCTCCAGTGCTAACCCTGGGGAGGAACTGCTCCTCATCTCAGCCAGGTGAAGGAAGGAAACTCTTTCTAATCTCTCTTCAGGAGTTTTATCCCCCCTCTCCATGTCATTAAGGAAGAGATGGCAATGGACTTGGAGCTGTGGTGGTCCCAGTGCTCCAAAACCAGAGGAAAATCAGCTCCACTCCCCATCAGCCCAACACCAGCTCTCATCTGAGATGTCACAAAGTGGGTATGTTGCTCTCTGTCAACACTGACCTTTAAATAAAGCAACAAAAAGCCATTTCATCTTCCTTGGAGAGACAGATCCATCAGCCAGCAAGCACTGGGACTCAATTAAAGCAGCTTAAAGCTCCATTTGGTCTCAAAACTTCAAGCAGACGTGAGGCAGATTTATTTTGGTTTATTTGGTTAACAATCCCACCTGCCAACTCGACACACACACACACAAAAAAAAAAAAACACCAACAGCCACAAGTTAAAGGCAGAATATGAATCATGGAAAAGCCTGAGGATGTTTTTTGGTGGGAAGCTCCCCCTGCAGCGGGTGCTCTGCCACGGGGTGACCTCTGTTCTTGGCACCAAAAATTAAATGCAGGGAGGTGAAAAGGACTTGGAGCAGCCCTTGCAGCTACAGGCACTTCATTAACCACCCCCCTCACCTTCTGCTCTGGCTGAGGCTGTTGCATTTTGAGCCAAGGGAAAGGACTCACCGAGCCCTAATTTGATTAGCAAGCAAACCCAGTAAATTATTTTTAAGCAATCCAAGAAAAGTGACTGGGGTAGAGAGATGCTGCTCACCAAAACATCAGTCAGACAGCTAGCTCACCTGCTCCAGGACTCAAACCCCTCTTTGTTTTCCATTAATTCCCCCAAAAGGCAGGATGGCAGCAGCTGGCAGCTCTGGTGCCACCCAAGGAGATGAACAAGGGGGGAAGGACCACCCAGACCTTGCCCTGAGCCTCCCTTCCCCAGATTGCTCACAAAAATGAAGGGGAAAATTCCCTGCTGGTTGTTTCAGCAAAGCAAGGAGAAGGAGAGGATGCAGGGAGCAGTTCTGCCACTTCCCAGCCCTGCATCCCACATCTGGAATCAGCCCAATCTGAGCTGGCACCAAGGAAGCACCAATGGAGGAAACACTCTTCCAACTCTTCCACAGCTCCAGAGCAAGCAGAATCAAGGAATTGTTTTGATTGGAAAAGACCTTTAGATCATCCAGTCCAATCCCAAGGCCATCAGCACCATAGTTCCAAGGCTTTGAAATCCCTCCAGGGATGGGGACTCCAGGCCCTGACAACCCTTTCCAGGCATTGAGGAATTGTTCCCCAGCTCCAATCTAAACCTCCAGCTCAATTCCTCTTCTCCCATCCCTTGTTCCTTGGGAGCAGAGCCCGACCCCCCCTGGCTCCAACCTCCTCTCAGGGGGTTGCAGAGAGCCAGAAGGTCTCCCCTCAGCCTCCTTTGCTCCAGGATTAACATTCCCAATTCCTTTACAAGTTCTCCAGAACCTTCTCCTTCTGCTCCAGACCTCAGGGGCCCAGAACTGAACAAAAAAAAAACCCAAAAAATGAGAAAATAAATGAAAACTAAGAGCTAAGTTCCATTCAAGACTTCCCCAGGAAAAGAGAGAGGAATTTTTAACAGCAGCTATAAATGAACCAGAGTGCAGGGAAGTGTCATCCTGTGCCTGCCTGGCCCTCAGTGCCCTGCTTCTAAACCTCAACATTAATACACCCCAAAGTGCCCAAATGTCTCTTGAGTGAGTGTCACCAGTGTCACGGGCTCTCCCAGCCGCTGTAACCTTTGATGCCAAAGCAATCCCAGTTTAATTGCTGTGACACCTTCTGCCTGGAGCTATCAGTGGGTGTGCAGCACCCCACTGAAGGGGACTGACACCTCCCTGGCATTTTACCAATGGGAAAAGAGGAGCACTGGGCTCAGGCTTGATCAGGAGGGGATGTGATGATGATCTAGTCTGACCTGAGGTGTAAATCAGAAGAGGACTTCCCTGCATTAATCACTTCTTGCATGGCTGCCTGCATTTTAGGAAAGGGATTGGTTTCTCCCTCCTCCTACAAAATGCACCGTGGCCCTTGGTGCATTGTTCTCCTCCCTGATTATTCTCATTGAAGAAGGAAAAATAAAGGATTCTCCAGTCTCCACTTGGCCTTTTTCAAGTGTGGGTGTTCTTCATGGCTTTATCAGGCAGGCTTGAAAGGCTCTCTTCTTACATTTCAGCTCTTCACTTGATCAGAACACTCTGTCACCATCTCTGACAAATTAAATAACCAAAAGGAGCTCTTGCATCTTCAGTACCTTTTCTAAGTCTTGAACCAACGTCCTGCTTCACCCTGGATGCCTTTACCACTTCCTTCCTTTTCCACTTGAGCCCCAGCTGCAATTCTTCAGCAGGATTTTCCCCTGTGCTAGGTAGAAAGGTGCCAGAGGTCCCATTTTTATCTATTTTCCCCCCAAAAATCCCTTCAGCTGCTGCCTCTTCTGCAAGTGGTGTTCAGCTACACCACAGCCTTGACCCTCCAGACTTTTCCCAGTCTGGATTTCCCAGGAACTCCTTCAGTCTGTATCCCAGGCCTCTTCATCCCCAGTACACATCCACAGCATTTGCTTGGGCTGAGCTCCCCTAATCATCCTGGAGCAATCAGTGATATGTTCCCTTCATTAATTCTCTCTCTCAGACACAAAATAAAGTCTCTGGGCTTGTGTTATCTATGAATTTTGGGGTTTTTTCCAAGCTCGTGGGTCAAAATAATAGAAAAATATTTTATCCCCTCATCCTTTTCAAACCCTGGCACACACAAGCTGCTCCCACACAACCTTCCACAATTCCCCACTATTTCCAGAACTGCTAAAAAATAAAAAAAAAAAGGAACTCTTATCATTTAGACACTTGTTGAACCAGTTCTTTCCAACTTCTTGAATACAATACATTCAGACAAGCTCATTTCCAGTGAGATGCTGGAAGATGTCTATTTTAGGAGGCACTTTAAGAACTGCCCCATCTACCACTTCACTCTTGGCTTTTAACACCAGGGCTTGGATACATCACCCACCTTCTCCTCCCCTCAAGTGGAACACCTGCCTCTCCACAGCAGGCAAGGCACAGGAGGGACCAGAGAAGTCCAATTTCCTTCCCATCCCACCCAAGAACATTTTTCCAAGCACATTTCCTCTCCCCACATGAGCTGGTGGACAAGGTATTCAAAAAACTCAGAAGAAAGCTCAGGTAAATACAACCCTACTGCATCAGTAAAGCTTTAAACCAACAAAAAAATGCCAATACAACTTCTGGTTTTAGGGTGAGGTCAACAGATGACTCCTTGCCCACCCCAACACAAGGATATACACAGTGGGGATGAGTTTTACCAGGTGAAGCCACTCAAAAAATACACCTGCAATCACATAAACACCCAGTCTCTATTTCCCCGGGCTCCCAGCCTTATTGATATTCCAGCTATTATTTCTGCCAGACCAAAAATGACTTCAAAAAAACCCCACAGCTGCTCCTTTCATTATTGCCACTGCCCAAGATTTTCCTGACATGTCTCCAAGTTATCAGTGACCTCCTCTCAGCACCCTGGGGGACAGAGATATCACCCCCCACAGCCCCCTCCTTGGCTGCAGCTTTCTCTGCAACAATCCCAGCTGAGCATCTCCAAACTGCTCCTGAATTTTATCTCCCTCTCCTTGGCTATTTTTGACCCCTGATTTTCTCCTCGTACAATCCCTGCAAAATGATTGCGTGAAGAATTAATATCAGTTAATTACAGCTTATCACATTTGCAACTTGGCTTTTCAGTGGGACTCCCAAGCTCTCCAAAGAGAGCTGGGGGAAGTCTTTGCCTTCACCAGATAAGCAAAGATTTGGCTCCACCTGGCAACACCAGCTTGCAGCTGGGCTTACCTTCTACAGCTCCCAAAACTTTTCAAGTGAACTGGAGCAAAGCTGGACACCCTGCAACCTTCAGGTGTCCTCAGAGCAGCTCCTGGATCTTCCTGGGCATCATCCAGAGAAGGAGAAGAGAGAGCAAAGCCTCAACACCCCAGCCAGCCAGGGGCCAGCACATTCTTAGAGCTTTCACTGAAATAACTCATCTGATGAGAGCCAGGTGAAGGTTTGGTTGAATTAGGCTCAGGGTGCTGAATTTCAGGCTCCATCAGCACCTGAATTCCTAACTCAATGCCCCACCAAGCTGGTGGGGACACTGGGCTGCTGGGATTGTCCTCTCTTTTTAATTAAAAATCAAAACTGAAGCTTTTACCATTACTGAAGATGATTAAAACACCTGCAGCACCTTTTTTTTTTTTTTCTTTGTGAATTAAAATCCTTCATTAATAGCAGCAGGAATTAAACTTGTCCACGTCTCTCATTCCTCTGGATACAATTCTTACAAGCATGGGTGCACACTGCAATAACCTATTTTTTTTTAACAGCTCCTGTGTTCTCAGCAGTTTCCAGCAGAAATAAAAGCTATCATCTCTGACCTGCAGGTCTGACTGCTATGATCCCAAAACCCACAGGCTCTGGTTGCATTATCAGGATTAGGGGGTTGCTACTTTAAGTAATGGTCTCACCCCCTCTTTAATAAGAGATATTTCATCTCCTCTCTTCAAACAGCCAACTCATTCCTGGGCTAGAGGTAAAAAAAACTCCCCTTTGCACACAAAACATGCCTATTTCCTTGAAGGTTTCCACAGCTGGACACACAGGTGCTCTGCTAAGCAATGGATTTTGTTCCAAAGAAAAAGAAATTGGTTTTTTATTCTCCTAGGAAACAAATTCCCTTTACCAGAGGACTGGTAGGAGGGACTGGCTTGCTTCTCCCCCCACCAAGCTCATCCTTTAATTTATGCAGAAGGCAAAAATTTTCATCTCCTTCAAGTACTCAGCTGCTGAGAGGTGAGACTCATCACTCTGACAGCTGTCACTCCTCCCCATCACCACTTAACACATTTAGCTGGAGAAAAGGGGAAAAGCAGTCTAGCAGACAAATTAAAAAGGCTGATTCTGCAACAAAGGCTTGAAAGATTTGTCCCTGCAAAGTCTCGGGGAAATTACAGCTTTAAAAGTGCAGATCAGAAAAGGAAGAAGGAAAAAAAAAAAAAAAAAAAGAAAAAAAAGGTGATGGAGATATTAGTAAAAAAGCAGCTTGAGTTATATGGAATTATGTATCAAAACTCCCTGCTCTTCAGGGGCTGTAAGGAACACAGTTTATCCATTTCTGAAATGCATTTTGATTCTTACTTAAGTGTTTTCATTGATTGAGGTTGGAAAACATCCTCAGACACCTAATTCAGAGCATGTATGCAACCCACCTCCCAGCTGAACTGCCTTGGAGCTATTCCTCAAAATTCCCTGCTGAATCCCAGCCCTAAATTGCACAGAGACAGCACAGAGCAAGCAGAACATAGACCCCTCACTTTGCTGGTTAGAAGCAAACCTCTAAGACACCTCAAAAGCAACCAAAATCCCCCCTAAAACTCTCTGAAGACAGGCTTTCCAAAATCATCAGGAAGAGAGGCAAAAAAAAGATTCCCACCACGAAAGCAAAGCACTGGAGAGTGACTGTTTCCCACAATGAACACCAAAACTGCACCTGGGGATGGGGCTAACCAGGACAAGCCCACCAAGTTGCCAACTGTGGCTTTATTTCATTTTATATTCCTATTTTCTTCCCCTTTAATAATTACTTCTATCAGAACTTGTACTTTGGGCTAATACCACATAGACACCTGGCAGCTGGTTTCACTCCTGGATGTCCACCTTCTGCCTTTTAAGAAAATCAACCTTGACTGAAAAGTCATCCTCACCATCAGTTTTCTTGCTTAGGTATTGGGAATGAAGTAGAAGATTTGAAGTTGAGATGAACTTACTTACAAAATGGCGGCCGCTCACCTGTGGTGTCCCTCAGGGATCAGTGCTGGGCCCAGTCCTGTTTAATATCTTTATTGATGATTTAGATGAGGAGATTGAGTGTCAGGTGGCAAAAGAGCAAAAATGGACAGGAAGGCTCCAAAGAAACCTGGTGGCATCACTCCAGCTTCATTGGGGAACGTCACGCCACAAAAAGGGCGGGAAGGAGGAGGCGGGAAACTCCAGAGCCGTCAGCCTGACCTCAGTGCCTGGCAGGGTTATGGAGCAGATCATCCTCAGGGGAATCACACAGCACCTGCAGGATGGGCAAGGGATCAGAGCCAGCCAGCACGGGGTTAGGAAGGGCAGGTCCTGTCTGACCAACCTGATCTCCTTTTATGACCGGGTGACCCGTCTGGTGGGTGAGGGGAAGGCTGTGGATGTGGTCTGCCTACCGCATCAACATGGCGGCCGCTGACCTGTGGTGTACACTCAGGGATCAGTGCTGGGCCCAGTCCTGTTTCATATCTTGAGTGAGGATTGAGATGAGGGGATCGAGTCCATCATGGGCAAATGTGCAGATGACACTAAGCTGGGGGGGAGTGTGGATCAGCTGGAAGGCAGGAGGGCTCTGCAGAGGGACCTGGACAGACCTGGAGAGTTGGGCTGATTCCAAGGGATGAGGTTCAACACGGCCAAGTGCCGGGTCCTGCACTTTGGCCACAACAAGCCCATGGGGAGCTCCAGGCTGGGCACAGAGTGGCTGGAGAGCAGCCAGACAGAGAGGGACCTGGGGGTTTGGATCCACAAGAAGCTGAACATGAGCCAGCAGTGTGCCCAGGTGGCCAAGAAGGCCAATGGCATCCTGGCCTGGATCAGGAACAGCGTGGCCAGCAGGTCCAAGGAGGTGATTCTGCCCCTGGACTCAGCCCTGGTGAGGCCACACCTCGAGTCCTGTGTCCAGTTCTGGGCCCTCAGGTCAGGAAGGAGATTGAGGTCCTGGAGCTGAGGTGCTGGTGTCCTGTGCCTGGGGACAGGGAGAGTGATGGTGACCACATCCAGCCTGAGAAGACCACGCATCAGCAGGGGGGATTTTCTTGGGAAAAAACAGAAAAAAAAAATT
>JAAWXA010000050.1:2068486-2139181 GCA_038090715.1 Florisuga fusca
ACACATCTGAAAATCAACCTTGACTGAAAAGTCATCCTCACCATCAGTTTTCTTGCTTAGGTATTGGGAATGAAGTAGAAGATTTGAAGTTGAGACGAACTTACTTACAAAATGGCGGCCGCTGACCTGTGGTGTCCCTCAGGGATCAGTGCTGGGCCCAGTCCTGTTTCATATCTTGAGTGAGGATTGAGATGAGGGGATCGAGTCCATCATCAGCAAATGTGCAGATGACACTAAGCTGGGGGGGAGTGTGGATCAGCTGGAAGGCAGGAGGGCTCTGCAGAGGGACCTGGACAGACTGGAGAGTTGGGCTGATTCCAAGGGGATGAGGTTCAACACGGCCAAGTGCCGGGTCCTGCACTTTGGCCACAACAAGCCCATGGGGAGCTCCAGGCTGGGCACAGAGTGGCTGGAGAGCAGCCAGACAGAGAGGGACCTGGGGGTTTGGATCCACAAGAAGCTGAACATGAGCCAGCAGTGTGCCCAGGTGGCCAAGAAGGCCAATGGCATCCTGGCCTGGATCAGGCCATAATATCTCATATCTCCATCCCTGGAGATATTTAAACAGAGACTGGATGTGGCACTCAGTGCCATGGGCTGGGAACCACGGGGGAGTGGATCAAGGGTTGGACTTGATGAGCTCTGAGGTCCCTTCCAACCCAGACAATTCTATGATTCTATGATTCTAGGACAAAACACACATGCCCTTGTGTGTTTTTCAATCTCTTCTCCCTCCATTTTCTCCGTGCTCACAAAGCATGGTCCTCCAGCCCTTACTAATAAATATCTTTTAAAGCCTTAATGCAGAGCTGAAAACTAAGTCTGAAAGATTTCTCTGTGCAGGTTCCTATTCCTTTTGCTGCTGTCTGAAATGCAATCCTCCTTTAGTTCTCTTTTCTCGCTGTCATTTTTGGTCTTCGCTTTCTTTTTTCTCTTAAGAAAAGGGAAACCTTCTGTAAGAGGAAGAAAAGATACGGAAGGCCAAAAACCCTGGAAAAATATAATCATGAGAAGCTTTATTTTGTGGAAAATTAAAAGCTGAGCTGAAAGAAAAATGCAAACTTCAATGTTACATGCCAGCTCAACAGGTGTCAGCTGGGATGTGCCATTTCTCTTGAAAACTCTGATGCCCAGTGGAAAACGAATGGATTGGGTTAGAAGACAAGCAGATATGAGCTCATCTTCCACGTGCAGTCTGCACTTATCCTGAATCTTTAATAAAGGCTGGGAAATAATTCACCCTTGAAAGGCAGCCATGAAAATCCACTATAAAAAAGCAGCAATCCATAGAATGGTTGGAAAAGACCCCTAAGAAGATCACTGTGTCCAACCATCAGCCTCCCTCTGTTCTGCACAAGTTGACTTCCATTTACAAATATCTTCTGAATGATTTCACGTATGGGAATCAAGGCCCTTTTAAAAACACCCCCAAAACCATCAGAAAACCCCAACCAGAATAATAAAACTCCACCCCAAAGCTCCATCCATTTTTCCAAACCTCAGCCAAAGCCTCCAGCAGCATCACGTGGCTCTTCCAGCCCAACTTCCAGCCCAGGATGCCCCTGAGCTCCTACAAAACACGGGCTCCACTCTCCCGTGACATTTAATGATTTATATTCCCTTCTGCTGATGGATCTCAATAACATCTTTGCCATTTTACTCCAGCAAAAAAAGAGCTCAAATGATGGCCTGAAGGATTTTCCTATTAGAGTCACATGTACTCTGTAGCTTGGTTCATTGCCCCCAGACTTAGTTCACATTTGTCTAGATTACACTGGATGTTTTCACACAGTTTTCCCAAGAACCATGAAGCCTCAAACCTTCTCTGTGTGCTTGTATTATTTCTCATTTTTTTAAAAAAAATTGAAATTAATGACAACGTGGGCTCCAAACTGGAGGGGAGAACATAGGAAGCCACAAAAAACTGTCTCCTGTATGTAAGCAAGACACTGATTTTGTCTCATGACTTCACATCTGATATAATCAAAGGTTTAATTACTTTCCATTTATTTTATGGAGTACGTGCAGCTTTCTCTATGTATTAAATGCAAACCTACAAATCCAAAATATAAAAGACTTCCACAATCTTTTCATGGAGTCTTAACTACACCTCCCAATGCATCTGCTCCACTTGACACAAAAAGTCCAATTTTACTGGGGTTTGGCATCACAACTCTCAACCTCATCTCAACATTTTTAGTCCCTTGGCTCCAGGGGGAACTTGGTAAATGGGTTTGAACACTTTGTTAACACCCACTGCCTGACTCTGCTTTCCTTTTTGTCATGAGAAACTAAGAGGTTAATAGATGTTACCAGAGTTAACTTCTTGCTTTTAGTCCAGTTGTGCCCTCTCACTACAGCTTACACCCTTTTGGTCTGTTATTGAGATGGTAGCAATGCAGATGTAGAAATAAAAACCTTTTTTTTACAGGGAAATAATTATTCAGAATATTTTTTCCCCCTAAAAACACATTAAAATGCTGCTGGGAACAGCAAGAACCACCCTTCTGTCCTTGTTCCATGACCATTTGCCCTCATTGTTAGATTATAAAGCCCCTAATTTTTTTATTTTTATTTATTTCACCTCTGTATCTGCCCATCCCAAGTAGGATGAAGACTGCCTGTCCTAATCAGACTATCTAGGCTACTTCTCTGCACTTAACAGGAAGAACACCAGGAATATTTTGATATTCCCTTAAACCCTTAAATCTCCTCTGCCTTCTTTTGAACGGGGGAACATTAAGCAACAATATTAATACTTCCTTGATTGTAATTGTGTTTGCATAGATTCAGGAAATAATGTAGAGAAAAATGAAACACCTGCTCGATCAAATATTTGGCCAGAAAAATGGAGTCAGGTAATCAGTAAGAGACATCTCCCATCTGATCCTCAACCAGAGGAGCACAGAATATTCTGTGCTTCTCCTGCCTGACAGAAAAGTCTCCAGACCCTGGCAGACACAACAGGAAAGAGAAGGCTGCTTAGCCTTCTGTATTTTGGGAAAATTCCGATTTTTGATCTGAATTTGTATATTTCCTCTACTGCATCTCTCATTCAACTTATTTCTGGTTGAAAGAAAGAATCCAAGAGGTTCCAATTCCCTCCTGGGGGGTGGGGAGGAGGTGTTTGCCCAGCAGCAGCTCAGCATCCCTGGAGTCAGAGGGAATACATGACCTTTACTAGATAATTTACCCAGGAAAACCTCAGGGAAACACGTGCCTTTTCAAAGTGCAACCACTCCAAAGTGCCTTTTTATTTGGAAGGGAAAAAGAAATGCTGAGTCTGTAGTATCAACCCAGGAGCTTATTTTCCCCATTAACCAACCTCTTGCACATCAACTTGGGGTGTTCTTCATCTGGGCTCTCCTCAACCAGACACCAAGAGCCCACCCTACCCCCTCTCTAAGCTTTGCTTTCCCCAAAGACAGTTTTACACAATTATTTCATTTGCATCCATCACACCATTTCCTCGAATGCTGCTAAAAACCAAAGCCAAGATGTAAATCCCTGTTACAGACTCTGATATATCCAGGATGCCACAGGATTGTCCTGCAGGCACAGGACTCAAAACAAGTGCTGAAGTCAGAGGAGAGGAATCTTTTCTTCTAGAGCAGAAACCCCTTTAGCAGCAGGATGAAACATTTGATACTTTAGTGCTGCCACCTTTTTAATTCCCTCGCTTCAGTAAAAAATCCTTCAACTGAAGATGGGGGGAACCCAACCCAAACTTCAGGTGAAAAGAGTCACAATCCCCTCAGTCCTTGTGACAACTGCAAAATATGTCACCCAGGAATTTAGAGGCTTTTTTTTTTTTTTTTTTTCCCTGGTTGAACATGCATGGGGCCAAGTGCTCTCACCCCCAGGCTGCAAAATGGGTGGGTATTCAGGTATTTTGGTGTATTTAGCAGCCTGGAGCCAACCTTTAATTCTTGAGAAGTGTCTATAAGCACAGTTAGTGCACTGATTTTTTGAAGAGGGTGTCCAGCTGAACACTTCTTTGCTCCCTCAGATGAACACTACAACATCTTCTCCAACAGACAGGTTAAAAAAAAAGCATCAGGGAACCCTGAAAATCCCACAGATCAGTTGCCTTATGCCTTTATACCTTATATATATATATATACCTTTTATTTAGACCTTTCTGCTAGCAAAAGGTTAGGGGCTGACCTTTTGGCAGTCATTGTTTCCATCAAACAAAGCAGATTTCCAGTCACCACCAAGCACCACGACTCTGATTCACTCAGGGGTTGGAAAAAGCAGAGGAGATGAAAGCTGCAGCCTGCCTGCCCCTAAAACCCTGTGGAGATATTTATCTGCTGGGATCCACGGGAGAGGCAGCAGCATCTCACAGCCACCCCTGGAAATCCCACTTGGCTTCGGGAGGGTGAGCACAGGGTGGGATGCTGGAGCAGCCTGGGGTTAATTGGCTTCTCCACATTTCCCCTGATGATTTTGGGAAAGGTATCCTGCAGTTCCCTGCTCTTACCAGAGCTCTTCACTTAAAGGTTTGATGATCGGAGTGAAAACTGAAGGTTTGAAGCTGAGCTGGGGGGATGCTGCTGGCTCCCCAGTCAGTGCTCATCTGATGTTCAGCCTCCAACCTGCACCCAGCCCACCAGAAAACTCCTGGAGAACTTGAACCAAAAATTCAGAATGCAAAGTACAGTTTCAATCCTACCCATCTCAACACCCTGCTTGCAATTACCATATCTTTTTCCATACCTTTTTTTTTTCTTTTTCAGTGCCTCTTTATTGGGCATTTGTGGCTTCACTTTGTACATACTGATTATTTTTTTTATATATATGTATAAAGTGATTTCAAAACACATGTTGGGAAAGGGCTATAAAAAGCAAACCACAATATCTTTCTTGCTAATACCTGCAGTCCCAGAAAATAGGCAGAATCTCTATGTTTTCTAATACTTTCAACAGTCTTAAATACAGTGCAGGTCAAAAAGCTATGGAAAAAAAAAAGGAGAATTAACTCTTTCCAGTCCAAATTTCACAGAGTGCACGTTTGAAAATAAGTCCAAGTATCTGGAAAACTGAAGCTTTCAGTCAGGAAATCACCACGCTGCAAAATAACAGCAGAAGCCTGAAACAAGCAGAATTAGAAGAGAATTTCAAACACAACCCAATTTAAAACAGAATAGAAAACCACAACTGCCCTGATCTCAAAAGAGCCAAGAGGGGGTTTGTTTTGGGGTTTTTTATTATTATTATTCTTGCTGCAAATTGTCAGCCTGCCCAACAGCTCTGGTTTTAAAGCCTGAGCCCCTCTAAAGCCAGCTCAGCAATATTATTCCTTTCTTCTGCTGAATTCTGCCCGTGTCTCCTGCCTTCCCAGCTTTGTCTTGTTGAAAGGAGCTACTCATGTAGTACCAGGACACTTCCCAGTGTGACTATATGGCTGTTAATTTGAAAGGAGTTTGGGCATTAATCTCTTCTATGAATACTTTGTGCCTTGATGGCAGCTTTCCATTTAAAAATCACAAAAGTGCTGTACAAAAAAATGAAGAAATTCAATCTTACTGGGCTCCTCTGAGAGAGCTCTTATTAACCACATTACACATAGGGAGGAAAAAAAAAAAAAAACACCTTACAGAAATGCTAAATGAATTACCCAGAGCTGGATAAGAAGTCCCTAACAGAGCTCAAACTGAAAAAGTCAATTTTAACTCAATGCTTTTGACAGCTCCTCTCCAGATTCCTGAGTATGACCCAGAGAACCCCAAATATATGGGAGTAAATCCTGCACCTCTGAAAGAATCCATTGGGATTTTCTTTACAAGACAGCTAAAGCTAAGGTCAGGATTGCTGTTTCCTTCAGGAAAGGTAATATTCACAATATTCATCCCTGGAAGTATTAAAAAATGTAGAAGAAGCACTTCAAGATATGTTCTAGTGAGTGATACAGATATTAATATATATATATATTTATTTATTTTTTTATTTGGGGGGTGTTGATAGCTGGACATGGTGATCCTAGAGGTCTTCTCCAACTGTGACAATTGTTCAAGTGCAAGAAAAAAAAAAAAAAAGATGAACATTCCTGGGAGCTGCCCTGCATAGTTAAAATGAACAGTTCTGGGATAAAAACCCACTGGTGGCAACCCTGCCCCAATCACTGCTGTCCCCTCTGAGTCCAGCTTCTACTGTGATGGATGTTTTGCTGAATTAAATATTCTGGGAGGTTGTGAGACCCCATCCAACCCTCCTGCAACAACCTCAGAGTTTCCTGACTTGAAAATCTTACATTTCTGTACTTTATCCCTCAAATAAATGCAGGCACACACCTACAATTAAGCATCTTTCTTACTGTGTGCTTTGCTTGAGCTCAAGAAATCAAGCCAAAAGATGCTGGGACTAGATGCAGAAAGGCTGCTCCATTTGATATATATATATAAAAATGATAAACAAGCAAAATCAAACAAAAAAAACCCCAAGTTTCTGCATTTCAGGTGTCATTTTTCCGAGAGGAGTTCTCTCCTGTAAAGCTTCCTGCCCCTTTTTAAAGCACTCCAGGTTTTAACTTCAGTTTTCATGTCAAATTTTAATTTTTACATGTTGGGAGAGAGAGGAGGGTCATGGATAAAATCCCAGGTAGAACCCTCCTCCGATTAAAACACCAACTAAACAATGCCACTAAAATAATAAGAATATAATTGGGTCTGCCACTCACTTCAAATGTAATGGAGAGAGCAAAAATTCCATAATCCAAATATTTTGATGGCTAGTCATACTTCAAAGGAAAAATACAACACATTATGCAAATAAGACCTTTAAGAGTAAAATGCAGCCTGTAATTTGGGACACAAGAGAAGGAAATTACCACTTGGTTACCTGAAATTTGTAATTCTTTGGACACATTTACCTCAAACAGCTTTTTATTAGGCTAAATAATACCATCCACTCTAGATACCATGGAAAGCTACTAGGAAAGGCAAAAATTCCTCCAAATCTAAGCCCCAGGCAGGAAAAAGGTTGCACAGAATCCTTCTGGTCAGAAAAGATCTTGAAGATCAAGTCCAACCATCAACCCAACCCCACCACTGAACTCCCCCCATGGCCTTCAGCACCTGATTTTGGAATCCCTCTAGGAATGGAGACTCCACCACTTCTCTGGAGACATTCCAGCCCTTCAACATCACAATATTTTGGAATAAAAACCAACCAACCAACCAAAACCAACACCAAACAACAAAAAAATCCCCACCAGTGAACTCCTCCCAGGGCCTTCAGCACCATATCCACCTGATTTTGGAATCCCTCTAGGGATGGAGACTCCACCACTTCTCTGGAGACATTCCAGCCCTTCAACATCACAATATTTTGGAATAAAAACCAACCAACCAACCAACCAACCAAAAAAACCCCACCAGTGAACCCCCCCCATGGCCTTCAGCACCACATCCACCTGGTTTGGGAATCCTTCCAGGGATGGAGACTCCACCACTTCTCTGGACACATTCCAGCCCCTCAACATCACAATATTTTGGAATAAAAACCAACCAACCAACACCAAACAAACAAAACCAACCAATCGAAAAACCCCCCAAAAACCTCCAGTGGTTTCAAATCAAATTCTCCTCTGACAAGAAGGAGACACACAAGGACAACACAACCCACAGCCTGCAGCCAAAAAATGTGGAGCAGATCCTGAGCCCAATGCTGCTCCTGCTACTTGGAAGCCAAATCCAAAGCAAAGGAGAATCAGCTTCAAGCTGTGAGCACTGAGATGCAGCCCTGAGCTCCAGGAGACTCTCTCCAACCTACACCAGGGTATCAAAGGCCCCAGAAGTTGCTATGAGGAGGAGAAAACATCTCCATGATGGTCAGGGAGGGTGAGACCTGGAGGAGAATCCATCAGGATTACACTGCTGGAAGTGGAGGAAGAAAGATGGGGAAGGAGGAGAACTGAAGCTCTTGGTTTGGTCCCAAGCAGCAAGGAGACAGAGAAGACCCAGAAGGGATGAAGTAGCCCAGCCCTGACACGTTTATCACCTGGTTCTCAGCTTCATCTCATCTCTAGATGGTTTTTAGAGGTTCCTCCCAACCCTTAAACATTCTCCAGTTCATCAGTGTCAGGTCAGCTCTGAGCAACAAGAATCATCACCTCAATTACCAGTTAAAATGCAACAAAACCCCCATCACCCTCATCTAAATGAAATTAAACAACCCCAATCCAGGGAAGATCAGGCTGTTCACTCCAGGGAAACAGGACCCTCCCCAAAACCCCATGGAGATGCCACCTCCAGAAAGCTGCAAGGCAAAGCCCTTGCTGCCCACTCCTTCCCATCCTCCCAATGAATGGCACCCTTCACCAACTGGTTTTTGTGTTTCTAAAAGGTCTTTCCTCCCTCTGAAAGAAATAATGAAGCTATCAGAGGCCGTGGCTTCCACAGTGATTGTGGTTTTGAGGAACTGAGAGTTCTGACTGCAGGGGGGAGATTTGCACAGGCCAACAAACCCCCAAAACATTGGGTGGCTTCCAGATTTGCTACGTTCAAGAAAAAAAAGAGAAAATAAGCTGAAAATGCAGACTGTAAAACATAAACTGTTCCTAAACAGAATGTTTACTGAGGAATGAGTTGTTCTTCAAGTGGCAGGTTTCCCACAGAGTCTATGTTCCACCATCAAATTGAATTATTGAAATGCCTTCCCATCCAGCAATCCATTCACTGCAAATTTATTTCTCATCCTGTAACCCTGACCTTCCCGGGAAGTCTTTCCAAAATGTTCTGGGCTTTTTTTTTTTTTTTAAAGTGCATTTTGTTGACACAAGTGACATTTTTACAGCCACTGAATAGATGACTCCACCCTATTAATGTATTTATCCTGTTTCCCCACAGTTATTAAATCTTTAATGCCACACAGGGTGGTTTTAGTTTGGGTTTGGTTTGTTGTTTTTTTTTTTTAGACAGTGGAATAGAAGCATAAGTCAAGGAGAAAAAAAAACAAATTATTATTATATGCTGGCATGCATCTAAAAGGTTTTTTTGAAAGGCAGAAGGGTGGGCTGATGGCCCAACCAAAGACTTGCCAAGAGCCTTGATATCCCAACACCTGCAGCAGGTTGCACTCCTGTTCAGAGGCCTCAAACAGCCTCCACGTGAGTTTGTTGTTCACTGGGGTGGTTAAAAAAGCTCAGGTAGCCTTGGATGTTGAAAAAAGAAGAAGATCAAGGAGAAGCAAAGGTCTGATCTTGCCTGAGACAAGTCCTGCAGCATCCTGCCTGCTCCTGATACCTGCTTCAAGGGAGGTCCTGGAGGTACCAGCTGAGGGAGAGCAAAGTAAAAGCCATCCAGGAGCTGCAAACTGTCAGGCTTTCATGTCTTCAAGGGACTGAAGATGCTGCAAGGTGACTGTGGCCCTAAAAAAGATTTGTGGCTTGCCCAGGAGACTCCTGTTTTCCCTCTCAGCACCTGGCTGACAAGCATCTTGGGAATGGTTCATCCCTGGAAGGTGGCAGAGGTGCTGTTCCATGCTCATTATTTAGGCACCATCCCACCCACCCCTCAAGCTCCTGCATTTTGTTTTCTGCTCAGACAGCCTAAACCTGACTTAAATCCATTCCACACCAGACAACCATCTCTTTATGGAGCCCTTTTTGACTGGAAGGAAGGTAAGAAAAACTCTTGTGGGTTTGTGAGCAGAAAAACTGCTCAGGAGAGAGAAGGAGCTCCAAGGGAAGGGTTTTACCTCTCATGGTTTAAACCCCACGGTGTTTGGGGTTTGATTTTCTGACTGCCCAGCAACAGATCTGAGTTCAACCAAGGTGGTGATCCACCAAGGCGTGGGAAAGGACAAATCTAAGGGAGTTCAGGTTGTCACAAACTGCCTTGGGGTTCATTTGAAACTCCAGGAGCACCTTCCCCCTGCTAGGTGAATGCTAAACAGACTTGACTCTGCCTAAAACATCACAAATGGAAAAGATTTTAGTCATGGGCCATTAAGAACTCCATGTCAGAGCTGCAGTCATTCTCCCAGCTCGTTCAAGAGAGACAGTTGCTCATTTTTTTTTCTTCAAAGTGGAAGAAATTATTCCTTCAAGCCCAAAGCCATTGCCCAGCTGCCTAGAGCAATCCCCTGTTGGGAGGTGCACTTATTCCACAGGTCCCCAAATAAGACCCCATTCAAAAAAATAAAAAACATATTCTAGGAGGGCAAAAAAAAAAAAAGAGAAGTGTATTAATTCCATATTCCCCCCAAAAAAACCCCCCCCCACCTATTAAGCACCACATCTGCCTTAGTAGAGACTTATTCTTCAAAACAAAAATGAATTATTCCAAGCTCCTCAAGACACAGTTGTATTTTTCTGGCACAGAACTCCCTAAATCTGCTGCTCTTTTAAAATCAAGATAAGGTGGATGATGAGAGAAGGGGGTTTTCTTCCCTTCAACCTCAACCAACTGAAAGCAGCCCAGGGAGGAATGAGATATTTTTTTTGCAAAGATTAATTGCAACATTCCCAAAACAACCCCCAGCCAAGGTAACATCCCACGACTGGGCCCAGTCACTTCCTGAGCCCATTTTAAATGGTAATACTTGAAATATTTGATTAAAAAAACAGCTGTCACATGGACTTTCAGGTCCTCTGGCTTTGCTGCCACTTCCCACTGGAGAAAAAAAAACCCAAAATACTGGGGAGGAGCTCAAGTGATGCCAACAGCACTGATGTTTTGAGGTCTTCATCTTCTCAGGAGGGACATAAGGACACAGAGTTCTTCCCAGCCAATTCCTTTTTAGGACTGGGATTATTTTCTTGTCTTCATTAAAAGAAGCCCAGCACAAACCAACATCATTTCTCTCCTCCTTTAAATCACGGAAGTTTAAGCCTAAGTTGCTGTCAGTCAACTTCAACACTTTCTTTCCCTTTAATATCTCCTTGTAGCTCTCTAGCCCATGATATCAAAAAGTGATTAAAGAACAAAGGAAACTGTAAATGTCTCTTGCCATCCACAAAGGAAAAAAAAAAAAAAAAAAAAAAAAAAAGTGGTACTATGACAGTGCCACCCCTGGTTTTATTACACTCCGGATGATTTGGGGATTTTCATGCATAATGGAGAAGAAATCATTTTACCACATTACTTGCCACTTGCAAGACATTTTACTAAAAGGAAAAGAGCAGCTGTAGATTTATGATTAGCCCAGCTCTCCATTGTTCTCTGCTATGGCTTTTAAATCAAAATCTTTGTCAGGCAGGTGAGCTGGGAGAGGAGGGGGGGGGGATGAAGAGCCAACCTTGAGGAGACAATTCCTCCCCACATGGTGCTGCAGCAGGGTTTAACCCCAGGGAAGCCAGAGAAGTGATCTTCTTAATTCCCAAATCAAATTCTTCAGGATGATGGATGAGTAAAGAACAAACCACATCCAAAAAAATAAAAAGAAAAAGAAGAAACACCCAACAGTGGCATCTTGCCAGCATTGCCAGGGAAATCTCCCAAGCCTGGAAAATTAAATATATCCAGTGGAAAAGAGATGGCACTGGGGCTGAAACTGGAATGCTGGCAAGTCCCAGCAGCTGGATTTACTGAATTTAGGATTCAGTGAATAAACACCAGCCTAAACTCCACTTTTTCTACCCACCACCTCTTTCCAACCCCTTCTGCTGGTGCTGAGGCCTTTCCCACTCCTGTGCATCCCATGGAAAGGAAGGAAGGAGATCCTCCTGCTCCTCCTCCCTTGGATCCCTGCTGCTTCCCAGCCAGAACCAACCTTGATTCCTGCTGATTTCCTGGCTGCAGACCTGCTTTTTGGCAGCACTCTGTGTTCTAAACCTCATTTAAATGTCTTCCCAATCCCAGCTCTTCCATTTCACACCTTCCCAGCTCCTGATTTGAAGCCAATTGCTCCCAAGCTGCCCTGAACCCACCAAAGCAGGAAAAATTCACACATTTTGGGACCTTTGGACTTCTCTGAATGTATTCTCTCCTTCTGAAGCACCTTTCCCAACCCCCCCATCACCCTTTTCTAACCCACAGCTTTTTTTTTTTTTTTCCCTGAATTCTCCTCTGAACTTTTCCCAACTGCTGGGAACTCTCTCCATGTTCCTTTTTGGAGTCTTTTTCTTCAAGAAACCCACTCGGAATGACCAGGAATTAATTAACCACCCAGTAATCAACATGAGACTGTTGGGAGACATCCAGCTTTCCCCAGCAGAAATTTCCTAAGAATTCCTCCACTTCTTCAGGCACACTGCCATGTGCCAGGGCAGAGCATGACCCTATGGAGACCTTGTCCTGCCCCAAAACAGACCCCAAAACCTGGATATTTCTTGGCAGGAGCCAAAAGCTGACAAGGTCAGAGCAGCTGATTGGTGCCACAGGAGCTGACAGATCACCTGCTTCATATTTGGGCTTTATTTCTCCAATAATAGTTCCTCTGAGGCAGAAAACCTTTGACTCCTCAGTGATCCTATTTTTAGGCAGCTTCCCGTTGCCTAAACACATCAGAGTGGCATCTGCTAAAAGACATCTGCAAAGAGTTAAAAAAATAAATATTTTTTCCTTCATTTTCTATCTTCTGGCAAAGCTGAGCCCTCCCTCCACCTCCCTAAACATTCCTTGGCATTTTCTTTCCTCCTGACTCAGCCCTCAGAAGTATGAGAGGAGATCAACAGCATCCTCCTGGGGTAAGGACTCCGAGGAGGGATGGAAAATCCTGAAGGAAACTCTCAAACCACCTCTACTTTGCTCTGCCCTCTCACTCCAGGAGAACCAACAAGGCTACAGCAGCACCAGATTCGTGCAATTTAACCCCAAAGCCACCAATGCCTTTTTTTTTCAGCTCTAAATTTAAAGCATCTCAGGGCTGAGGAGCTCCAGCACAGCTGAGATGTGTTTCCTCACACAGAAAAGGAAATTTCAGCAGCAAAAAAAAAGCGAAAAACAAATCCAAACCCTTTGGGAGGCTTCTGGCTCTGTTTCCCGGGACATTTTATCTGGAATGTTGAAGGCTCCATGGGTTGGTAATTCCAAATGCTGAGGCACTCATCCACCTTTCCCAAATCCTTTCCCAAAGACTAAAATCAGAGCAGCATTTGGGATGGAAAAAAATTCCAACTCTTCAGGTCACCCCATGGCCCTCAGCACCACATCTCCAGGGATTTGGAAAGCCTCCAGGGATTGGGAAGCCCTCCCGGGCATCAATCCCCCCAGGAAAACCTTCCAAGGAGCAGGGAAAAGCAGGGATGGAGTTTGGGAACACGACTCAGGGGACTGGGAGAGGAGGCTGAAACCCAGAATATGGAGGGGGAAGGAATAGGGGAATGGAATTGGGAATGGAATTGGGAATGGACTGGGGAATGGACCAGGGAATGGAACTGGGAATGGAATTAGGGATGGACTTGGGGGATGGAATTATGGATGGACTGTGGAATGGAATTGGGAATGGACTGGGAAATTGAATTAGGGATGGACTGTGGGATGGAATTAGGGATGGATTTAGGGATGGAATTAGGGATGGATTTAGGGATGGAATTAGGGATGGATTTGGGGGGAATGGAATTAGGACTGCACTGGGGAATGGAATTGGGAATAGACCGGGGCATGGAATTAAGGATGGACTTGGGGGAATGGAATAAGGGATGGATTTAGGGATGGAATGAGGAATGGATTTGGGAAAATGGAATTAGGGATGGACCGGGGAATAGAATTGGGAATAGACTGGGGAATGGACTAGGGAATGGAATTGGGGATGGAATTAGGGATGGACAGGGGGTGGAATAATGGAGGGACTGTGCAAAGGAATTAGGGATGGATTTGGAGGAATGGAAATAGGGATGGACCGGGGGATGGAATTAGGGATGGACCGGGGGAATGGAATTAGGGATGGACCGGGGGAATGGAATTAGGGATGGACTGGGGGATGGAATTAGGGATGGACTCGGGGGGAATGGAAATAGGGATGGACCGGGGGATGGAATTAGGGATGGACTGGGGGACTAAATTGGGGACAGGCTGGGAAAAGAAGTGGAAAAGTTGGGAGAGAAGTGGGAAAAGGCACAGGAAAAGGGCTGGGAGTGGTGGCAGAGAACCAAATGAAACCCTTTAGAAAATGAGGACAAGCAAGAAAAATGATAATTTTTCTACATGCAAGTATCAGGTCTTTCATCTATCGATGGTGGACATCAATAAAAAGGAAATTGCCATCAGAAAAGGAATAAATCCAGGGCAAAATTGAGATAAATGCATGCTGGCAGCTTGAGAGTGATGGGTGTCATTAAGCCAAGTCACTCAGTCTGCAAATTAAGTCTTTTTTTCCCCCCAAAGTTGATTTATTATTAATAATATGACTGCTAAGAATTAAAAAAAAAAAAACACCAAACCTTCAGAATTCCAAATGCTGTAATTATTTATAGCTATATAGCTATATGTTATAGTATATAACAAGATACAAACCCACCTTTATTTATGCACACAACGTGGATAACTTCATAGGATCTTTCATGGGATCAGAAGACCAAATAAAGATTTCTTAACAGCTATCTTTTTTAAAAATAAATAAATTAATTACATAAATAATAAATTAATTAATAAATAAATTAAACCATCCTCATGCTCTTCTACAGAAGCCCTGCTTATTTTTTAGAGACAAAAACTCCACTCTTCTCCAAAGTTACTGGGAGACTCTATTTCCAGAGGAATTAAATACTCTGAGAAGGAGAAATAGTGTCTATATGAAGGTTTAAGGGGTTAAGGAGACACTTCTATTTCTCCTAAGAGCCTCCTGCAGCTTTTCAAAAGGGAATATTTATTTCTTTCCCCCATAACAACTCCAAATCTGAGACAATTCTGTCTGCTACTCAGTCTCAAACTTTCTGGAAAGGGCCCCAAACCTAAACTGGGCATCTTTGCCCACACATTCTTCTGGGATTATATTTTATGATGGAAATATATTATATATTATAATTCTTCACCAAAACTACAATAAAAAAAATTAAAAATAATAATGAAAGGTTAATGAGCTGCAGCTTCTCCCTGCTGCCAAGTTTTCAACCCCACATTGTAAAACCAAAAATGTTTTCTCTGGTTTTATCAGCCTCTCCTTTTAGCTGCACACTGGATAGCACTAGTAAAAACATGAATATATTTCCAACCATCCTTCAGTTCCATCTCATTTGGTTGTCAGAGGCTAAAGACAGCAGAATATTTGTGGAAGAATGTGCATGGCAGCCCAGGGCCCAGCAGGAATCCCTCCTCCAGGGTCTCATCTCCAAGCTGAGCATCCAAACCCCCCAACTGACCCAAATAGTAAAGATGACTGAATCCCAGAATCCCAGGTTGGAAGGAGCCCTCAAGGAGCATCTGATCCAACTTTTCCTGGCCAAAATATGGGCTACAAAAGATGGGCCAGCGCCCTGTCCAGCTGAATCTTTCAAGTCTCCAGTGTTGGATCTTTTCCTAAAACATCATCTAAGATTTTCTTGGTGTGTTGCAGAGCTGTCAATCTTTTCTTTTGGTTTTTTTTTTCTGAATTCCCTCTATTTTCACAATGACCAAGAGCACCAACTTCTCAACATGACCTAACAGAATAAAAATTAATTTACATTTATTTCAGTGTAAAACTTTTGCTAAGAAAATTAAAGCTCCCACTGAGAACACGACGTGCATTTCCTTTTTTCCTAAAACCAGAGGTGCTTTAGGGTGGAAGGAACCTTCAAGATGATCCATTCCCAACCCCTTTCCATGGGCAGGGACACCTCCCACCAGCCCAGGTTGCTCCAAGCCCCATCCAACCTGATCTGAGACACTGCCAGGGCTGGGAGCATCAATTCCTGAACTATTTAGATTCTGCCTTCTGAGAGGGTGTCTACAGCTTTGCCTGGAAACTGGCATGCAAGGAATAAATTCTGGCACATCAGAAGAAGTCAAAGGATGCTGAAGTGACTCCCTGAGCTCTGGGGTGATTTGCAATATCCTGATAAGATTTCTTCTGGTAGGAAATAGAGTACAAGGTGCTGCTTGAGAAAGTTTGAGGTGAACTTTGTGCTGCAGATCAAACGTTTTATTCTTCAGTACACCCAGGAGCTTGCAGACAAGATACAGGAATAGGAAAAAGAAAAAAGACATCCATATTTTCCCAAAAGAAAAAGAAAGCTAACAGCAGCTTAAAGCCAAACAACTGCTAAAAGCTCCAGCCCAACATCCAGGATGTTGGCAAACAAAACACAGGCCCTTGGTTTTTTAGCTTTCTTTTTTTAGCAGGATTGAAGAGAGCAAGCATCAATCTTTTGGAAAAGAGAAAAGAAAGAGGAAAAGACTGAAAGGAAGAAGAAAAAAAAAATGCAAGGAAAACTGCAGAAATACTCTTTTCAGTGCTCAGAAAGAACTCAAATCAGACCCAAAACCTCATCATGCAAAAGAGATTCCAAAGAGAAGTCAATGGGTATAACAGGCAAGTGTTTGGGGATATTTATCACTTGGGTATTTTCTCCCACTTCTTACCAAAGTCATAAAAATCCTTTGGTCAATACGAGGTCCCAACACAAAGGGACATCACATACCCTCAGCTGGAGCATCCCAACTATCTTCCATCTCTTCATCATTGTCATTTGGAAACAAGGAGTTTCTATCAGCAAAATCACCCAGAAACACACAAAAAAATTGCCTTTCTTATTACTTTGCTCTTTCCCAGAGTCTCAGCTGTATCTTTAGCAGATTAACAGCCAGCCCAGCTCAACAATTCCCATTGATTTCCCTGTGAATTCCCAGAAGGAGGCAGCAATAGATTTCCAGCTCAGAGATGAAAACCCAGCTAAGCCCTGACCAGACATCAGAGGAACATTTCCAGTGTGAAGCCATCTCATACATCAGCCAGAGGGTCATTTCACTGCCCTCACTGATGCTCAGCTCCATCCTCACTTGTCCCTTGATGCTAACAAGTGACCCCAAATCTCCTTGCTGCCCAGGAGCAGAGATCAAGCCTAACTCCACGGAGTTAGGAGTGGCACCTTCCTAAAAATCAGCGCTTTTTTTGGTTTTTTTTTCACACTGCACCCACCAGAACTTTTCCTCCCAGTGGCCAGCTGCATGGTGTCCCCCCCAAGGGCACCTCTGCATCACATCAAGATGAGGAGAGATTTTTTTTTTTTTTTAGGCTGTGAGCACCACAAAGTGAAGGAACTTTGTGCCCACCTCCTCTGAGGGCCAGGTTCCAGCTTGTCACTTCTTCCCCACACATCACCAGCCTGCTGGATTTCTCCTTTTCCCCTCCAGACTCGGTGAGAAGTTGGGAAAAACTTCCCAGCACGTTTGCTCCAGGACTTTTCCATTTTTTAAGCTGAATGTCTGGCAATTCCTCAACGTGAGGAAGGAAGAGGAGCACTCAGAGGATGACAAACTCCCCTCCAGCCATCTCATCTTTATCTGCTCCATCCACCTTCCCCTTCTTCCTTCTCCATCACTTCTGTGCTCCCTAAGACAGATGACAAAACAATTTCTTTGGGCTCAAGGAACATTTATTCCTCATCAGTCCTTATCAAGGCAGGTGAGAACAGACACCTATCCTTGAGGACACCTCATCATTTTCCTCCAGGTATGAACAAATCTTACCCTTAAACTGGAATCTAAGGACAGATCTTGCAGGGAAGTAACAAATAGAAGATTTAAAGCAACAACAAAGTCAGAACAGGGTAGTTTGTTTGGGTTTGTTGTTTGGTTTTTTTTTTCCTTTTAAAGCAGCATTTCTCCCCAGAGAAGATTCTGCTATCACAGCATCATAAACCAGATTATCCTGAGGATCCAAAGTAGTCAGAAAAACCCAACCATGCTGCAGTAAGTGCAAAGATGACAAAGGAATACATGGCTGAGACTAAAAGGGAACCACTCCAGCATTTAAAATGAAAAGCCACAAACAGAACCCTACTCAACAACCAAAAAAAAACCACCCCACACAAAACCAACCCCACCTGCCCCCCCCAAAAAAGACCTCAAGAAAAGAAGAAAAAAAAAAAAACCAATTAATCAAAATATTTTAAAAAATTAAAGTAATAAAAAAAAAGACAAACCTAAAAATCTGTGCTCTGAAATCATCTTGCTCTCTTTTATTCCAAAGGGAAAAAGAACACACGCCACATTGCTAGCAGCCACTGTAAAATAAATCCCAAAACAGCCTAAAAAGAGATTCCACCCCAAATCAACCTGGCTCACCTCTTTGTTAGCCCAGTTTCAGACTCAGGTTTCTCCTACCCAGACCTCCCAATTCATAAAGCAGAGCCAGAGGAGGTGACAAGAAAAGTCAATGTGAAAGAATTCACCTCTCAAGAAGAGACTGAGCTCAAGGAGCTGAACTCTCCCTGACACCCTGAGTTTGCTTTTCCAAGGCTTGCAAGAAAAAAAGGAAAGTTTTGAAATACAAGCAAGGAGGCAGAAGAATGACAGGAATTACCTGAGGGCCCTGGCAAGGAAAAAAAAAAAAAAAAAAAAAAAAAGAGGATATTTTGGGGCTGAATGCTGCAGATGGAGACATCAGCATGCAGAATGCTGGAGGTAATTTTATTTAAAAGCCAGAGACAACTTATTGTAATTAAACCAAGATGAGACTCAGCCTGAACAAGGAGCTTCAGGTGGTTTGGCAAACAGCCTTTGGATGTGGCCTTTGGATGGGCAGGACTTGGGTTTTAAAGGAAGAAAATTTAAAGGAAGAAAATAATTTCTCTTAACCACAAAGCCATAATCCTTTCAAGACAAATATTGGACAGGAATTTTTTTTTTTTCCTCCCCTTTCATAGTTTTTTTTTCTTTTTTGGTAGAGGGAAGAATAATCTACATGGTGGCTTAGAAGAAAAATCTCCAGGATTGCCAATTTCCTGGTTCATTTTTTGAGTATAAAGAGTAAATTCAAATCATTTCTAGGGCAGCCACAAGGAATACACAGATGGTGCAAGTTATTTGCCAGCTTCTTCAGCCTTCATCTCTTCATTTCCTTCTCCAAAGCAGCCCAGAAATTGGGATAAAGGGGCTACCACCTGGTTTTGAAGGAGGAAAAAATTTATTCATCCATCCCAAAGCAACAGCACTCACTTTGGGGTCCTTGTTTCCTCTTGCCTTAATGATACCAGGAGATCCTTGGGGGAGGAGGGCACCCAAACAGGCTGGGGAACTGCTCTGGAGCCAGGCTGGGAGAGCTGGGGATGCTCAGCCTGGGGAAGGCTGCAGGAGACCTTCTTGCCACCCTTCAACATCTAAATTTAAGGGTCTAGAAACTTTTTGGCAGGACCTGTAGGTCCAAATAATAATTCTTTGTCAATTGATTTGAAATAATAGTTCCAGACAAGGCAATTGTTAAAGGAAATATGAAATATTAAAAGAGTAGAGGAAATGGTATAGGATAATAGTGAATAATAGAGAGTAGTAATAGGAGAGGAAATGTTAAAGGAAATGTTAAGGGAAATGTTCAGGGAAATATTAAAGGAAATATCAAGGGAAATATTAAAGGAATTGTTAAAGGAATTGTTAAAGGAAATGTTAAAGGAATTGTCAAAGGAATTGTTAAGGGAAATATTAAGGGAATATTGAGGGAAATATTGATTAAAGGAAATATTAAGGGAAATATTAAAAGAAATATGAAAAAATATTAAAGGAAATGTTAAGGGAAATATTAAGGGAAATATTAAAGGAAATATTAAAGGGAAATATTAAAGGAAATGTTCAAGGGAAATATTCAGGGAAATATTAAAAGAAATATTAAAGGAAATATTAAAGGAAATGTTAAAGGAAATATTAAAGGAAATATTAAGGGAAATACTGAAGGAAATATTGAGGGAAATATTGAGGGAAATATTTATTAAGGGAAATATTAAAAGAAATATTAAAGGAAATGTTAAAGGAATTGTTAAAGGAAATATTAAGGGAAATACTGAAGGGAATATTAAGGGAAATATTGAGGGAAATATTTGTTAAGGGAAATATTTATTAAGGGAGATATTAAAAGAAATATTAAAGGAAATGTTAAAGGAAATGTTAAAGGAAATGTTAAAGGAAATAATTATTAAGGGAAATATTGAGGGAAATATTTATTGAGGGAAATATTGAGGGGAATAAATACTAAAGGAAATACTAAAGGAAATATTGAGGGAAATATTGAGGGAGTTGCTGATTCAGTTCCTGACTCCTCAGGGGTGGCAGAGGCACCATTAACCAAACCTCCTGGATTTTTTTCCCTTCGTTTTTACCTGCTCAGCCTGGCTGACCAACAGGTCAGGGAGATGTGGGCATTTCCCCCTTCTCTGCCACGTCCAGGGCTTGCTTAGGAGAAACATCCCCAGGACCCAAAGCACAGCCAAAATACATCCACACCACCTTTCCCCAGGCACCAGCTCCCACCAGCATCAAAAGAGCTTTTTATTGAATGATTATTTTAGAAAACCCACCTGAAAAATTCCACTCCAGTGGAAGCTGCTTTTAACCTCCTGCTTTCAAAGGGACAAAACCCCTTTACAACACCAGGGACCCAGCAAAAGGTTTACTTGGCTTGTTTGAAAAAGAATGTGTTTTAAATAAAATAAAATAAATAAAAAAACTTTCTTAAAAGGGGGAAGCTTCACTTGCTGCACTTTGCTACGGAGGAAACCAAACCAAACCCAGGGCCCTGGTGAGAAAATCTGCCACAGGAGGCAGTGAAAAATGACCACTTATTTTCTTTTCTCCCAGCTGATACGTATCTTATTTATTCTTTTAGTCTGTGAATGCTCTGCCCTGCCCTATTTTGTCTTCTGTCTCAATTAAAATGTAAATTTCTGCAGCCCATCTCTGTAATTCCAACCTGCTCCAGGCAAGGGGAATTTAAACTCCTTTTAAGAAAACCAACCACAGATGCTGTGCTAAGATTCCTTGTGGAACATTTGAAATCTCTATTTTGACCAGGAGTTTGTGTAGGTTCCTCTGCTTCAAATGACACTTGAAAATTCTCCAGGCTTTTTCCAGCAGCCAAGCTCCAGCAACAAATCTGGGGCAAATGAAGTTTTCAGAACCCACAAACCTGCACAGGCCAGAAATTGCTCTGGATATTCCCTAGTTTTTTTTTTCCTCCCCTCTTATCAAGCCTGTAACGCTTGGAAATGCAGATGTGTTGAGTCAAATTATGCTTAAAAGTTGAGTCAAATGTATAATAATTCCTCAAAATGGTTTTGGAGAACCAGAGGAGTTGCAAAAATCCCCTAGACCAAAAATAAACAGAGTAGTGCCAAGCTGAGAAATAAAAATTAAGACACCCAAAGGGATCAGCTCTACTTTTCCCAGGCAAAACCCTCCAAAGGAAGCACCAAAAATACTAAATTTTGGTTGACTTGCACAGAGCTGTGTCAGGAGGTGAATGAGGCTCAGTTTTAAGGGAAATTCTGCTGATGGGTAATGGCAGGAATCACAACTCAAGACCTCAGGGGTTGTCTGGGACATCCAAAGTCACCTGGGATGTGGGCAAACATTTTTCTCTTTGTTTTATTCTACAAATATTAAAAAACCACAAAGCAAAGCATCCCAATAGCTGCACAGGGCTGACAAAAGCATCACAGGCCTGTGGTCCCACACACAACCTGAAATTAAGGAGCCTTTCTAAGGAAACACTGGAGGAAAAAAAGATCTGTAAAGCCCTAGAGCTGTGTTAGGCTCAACTTTAAAACCAAAAAGTGAAAAAAAACCTCTCGTAAGAAGCTTTTTTTCTCCATCTTTCTTACTGCAGAATTATTTTTTCAGGTCTGATAAATCCACAAATAATGAATGTGACCTTATAATAATTCTGACTTGGGGAGGGGAAGTAATTATCTTTTTTTTTTTTTTTTTTTTTTTTTGAAAGGTTAAGGACTTGCTAATTAGGTTTAATTTTGTTATTAAAGGCTGAGGTTCTTGAACCAAAGATGAAGCACTAAATAAAAGAGTTCCTTGATGAACTTTTTCAAGTATTGTTGCTGACATCCAGATAGTTTGTTTCCCTGCACCCAGCTATCAGGGTGATCACTCGGATTGGGAGCAAAAGGACAAAGTGTTTTGATTTGTAGGAGCCCTGCCAAGATCCATGGAATATTGGAGAAGGAAACACTAAGGCCAGAAATTAAAAAATCCATATTAGAAAGTCAAAAATATCCAGTTCTCCTGGGTGATTTGTACCCTCCCTTCTCCAGAAGCAACACTTGCATCTCCACACACAACACCTGAGATGAGCCAGCAGCAATTTTTGCTTCTCCAGACATAACCCAGGAGCAATTTTTGCTTCTCCAGACATGACCCAGTTATTTCATCTCCTCCTCCATCCCTCTGAAGCCAGAAGAGTTCCACATCCAAGCTGCAATTCCCCTTTTCTCTCCTGGAAGTGAAAGGCAGCAAGGAAAAAACCAAATCCTCCCTTTCCCCAGCAGCTCCATGAAGACAAGGAGACACTTCATCATCTTCAAACCCTGGGGGAAATAAAGCAGGGATGTCTCTTCTTACCCTGGACTTTTAGGACCTTTTCCTTCTGATTTATTGTTTTGTGGACACCATGGACCTGAGAGGAGGGAGAACAGAAGAGCTGGAGGGATGATGTGAAGGGATGAGTTAAGCAGGAGCCCTCAGCACTTGCTAATCCTTCTCAGTTGAACTCTTCCCTCTTCCTCCTGGCTTTCCTTTTGGTTTGGAATACAGCTGAAGCCAAGGGAACACTCTGCTGCCCCCCAACAAATACAGAAAAAAAAAAAAAAAGCAGAATTTCTGCAGCCAAGGAGACGTTCAGCCTTGGATTTGGTGACATGTTTGAAGATAACGTGGCACAGGACAGACACAAAGCAGCCTGAGCTCCAAACCCTGGAGAAATACCAGTTCTGCTTTCAAGAAGAACTTCACAGGGCCAAAGGCAAAGAGGATGTTGAGGGAGGGAGGAAGGGGAAAGCAGAAAAGCAGGAGAAAGGCAAAAGAAACTCGGCTGGACCAGGGGCTCCTCTGCAAAGCAGCTTTTATCCAAGAGCCCCTTCACAAGGAGGCTCTTATCACACATGTTTATAAGCTGCTCAGAATTTTTATCCCTCTCCTTGGTGTGGGTTTTTTTGAAGATAAAGACTCAAACCTTGCAGGTCTGCTCTGGGGGGATGTTTGGGTTGTGTCAAACCATTGGGAGGAGATGCAATCTCTCCCAAACAACACCTTGAGAAGATTTTGAGGACTCCCTGCCCATGGCTGGGAGGTGGAAGCAGATGATTTCTAAGGTGCTTTCCAACCTAAGCCCATTCTATGTTTTTTTTTTCTTGTTTCAGGAGTTAGCCAACCCATGCCAGGTTGGGTTTTTCCACTGGGACTGGTCAGAAGCCCCCTGGAAAACATTCCTGAATATTCCCTGTGCTAACCTCACTGTGGTTCCACTGACCCTGTGGGGCTGCAGGGAGAGAGTCAGGCACTCCCACAAGATAAACTGGGACCAGCAACACTGGGAAAGCTCAGAAAGGGATTGATCAACCAGGAAATGAAGGCTTTTAAATCAAAAACTTAGAATAAATGCAATGACAGAGACAAAAAAAAAAAAATATTTGAACTCTAAGTTAGGTCTGCTGCAGAAAATGAGTTTCTTTGGTAGAAGCTACTAAAGAACTGTCTCTGGGACATGAAAGCAAAGCAAAGCAAAAACAACAATATGGTAAGAATAAAGAAGATAAAATAGTGATTTCACTAAGATATCCATGGTTTCCATAAAGACATTTATGGAAAGGCCAGAGCCAGGTGGAGGCAAAACTTACACACCTAGGAAAGCATTTCCTGCAGGCACAGTATCAAGTCTGACATGGATGATGTTTGATTTCCTATAATTTGATATATTCCTTTCATTTTCCAAAAATCTTGGCTTTAAAATATATAATCCTAAGCCAACTAATTCCTTTTTTTTTTTTTTTTTTTTTTTTTTTTTTTTTTTTTTTTTTTTTAAGGAACAAAAATGTCCAAATTGTGGGTTGATTTTTAATTAAAATATAATTATTTAAGAGAAGCCATCACCCATCACCTCAGTTATCTGTGACCTACCACAGGCAAGGCTGTCACTGCTCCAAATTCCTCTCTACACATAGATTTCTCATCATCCAAAACTCTCTCATTAACTGGGAGGTCATGGCCATTCCAGCTGATTTTCCAAACGGAGGTTTTAACTGGAACAAAGGGATTTACCTGGAAAAATCAGTGTGTTTTCCACTACCTGTGCTCTCCTCAGGATGACACGAAGCTCCTCCATCCCCACCATCCCCCCTCGACTTCTAGCATTGATTTCTTGCCACCATTCCCTCCTAGATATTCCCAGAGAAATTCTAGCTCTGTGGCACCTCCAGTACCAAAGGGAAACCCCAGCAACCAGAACAAAAAAAGGTTATTCAGGTGCTTCAGATTCACCCTGGGAAATGCTCCTGTTTAGCCTCAGAAATAGAAGAAAGGGACAAAAGTAAGGACAATTGGTCATCATGGAGCATTACCTGATGGGTCTCCAGGACAGGGACTGCTTAAATTTATGAATTATCTGTGTATATTGTGGTTTATATTAAAAGAAGAAACCCCAAATGATGCTGCAGTGAAGCCCAGGCAAAAGAAGAAGAAACCAAGAAGAACAGCAGAAGAAACCAAGGCAAAAAGTGGTGGAGAACCATTTTTAACCCTTTAGCCAACAAGGTTGTTCTTCTTTTTTTTTTTTTTTTTTTTTCTTACTGGCACTATTAATGGGCAAGCAGAAGGCAAAATAGCTAAAAAGAAAAATGGTTTGTGATAAACAAGCTCCTTGTAGAGCAGAGGAGGAAAGATGGTGGGGAAATCATGAAGATCTTTCATGTTTACTCATTTTGGCCACGATTTCCAGCACTTCCAGCCATGTTCCTCCTTTCCAAATGTCTTTTTTTGGTGGATTCCATAACTCAGTTGCCACTGATTTGATCACTGCTCAAGCCCTACCCCAAAAGAACCATCTCCCAAAGCCCAGAATTTGATGAAGGCAACTCCACCACCTCCCTGGGCAACCAGTTCCAAGGCTTTTGGACCACCACCACCACCACTTTTGGGGGTGAAGAAATTTTTCCTAATACAGAAAAAAAAAAAATACAGAGGATTTCACCCTTTCAGCACCTTTCTTCAAGCCTAGAACTACAACAGAGACTTTGCAGGAATTACGAGGAGAAGTCATCTGTGTAAATATATTTCTAAATATACTGATGAAAAAGAACTGCTTGTGCTAACAACTCCCTGGGGCAGCAGGTGGAAGAAAAAAAGCAAAAAAAGACATTGTTATTTCAAAAGCAGCACTTATTTAGCAGTCCTAGGAAGCCCAGCTCCAGCTTGGGGCTGCTCTTTCTACGACTGAGGATGCAGCCAGTGTCTAAACTGAGTTCACCTTCCCCCAGCACACTGAACTCTTGGTCTAAGCTAATAAATGGACATCTTAACCCAGGCAGCACCTCGGAGGAAGCCTGTTGGAATGCTCTCTTCAACATTTTTCCAGTTAAACCCAGCCAAAGCATTTGCTCACAAAGATTCCTGGAGGGTTCTTTGCAACCCGAGGAGCCGTAACGTCCCAGCCTGAGCTCCAAGTCCCGAGGGCTTTGCAGAGGTTGTTGCTCCCCTGAGCTGTAAATATTTCCCCAACGAGCTGCAAACACACCACTGAAGCCAACACCAACCACTTGGAGGAAGCTGAAGAGTAGCAAAAGCTGAGAAAAGGCATGTGACTAGAGCTAGATTCATTCCTTAGGAATAACGCGTTCTTCAATCTTTTTTTTTTTCATTTTTTTTTAATAACTGAATTTTGGCAGCTGCATTAATTTGTGTTAACTATGTAGCTTAATGGGAAACTACTCCCTAAGTCCATGCAGTTCACCATCCATTTCATTTAGGACCTTTTGTAGCCATTAATCAAACTGATGGCCAATTACTCCTGTCACACTGAAGCAAACCAGAGCCAGAAGGCAAGAGGACCCCAAAAAAATCTCCTGAACCTTGCCAGCCATCTCCTCTTATAAATACACAGGGAACCACACTGCTGCCAACTTTCTTACCTGGGAAAACTCTGCCCTAACTCTTGATTTTTAAAGCTGTGACGTTGCAGGGAAATAAAAAGCTTTTTGCCCTCCTAAAAACTTTATGCATGTGTTTGTCCAAAAAAAAAAAAAATTACACAGACCAAAAGAGTTTATTTATTTTTTTTCCATACATCACAAATGGGCTCTTCATATTTTTAATCTCTCCTGCAAGTACCAGGGTTACTTCTTCTCAAGCACTTTGCTGCAGAAAGCCCTCTGGGAAGCAGGGGAATAGGGCCAAAGAAACCACTTCCCTCATGAAAATACACATTTCAGGCAATTCTTAATTTCTGCTACAAGAGGGAAAAGGTGATTCTCAGAAGTAAGAGTTCTTCTCTCCATTGAGACAAAAAAAAAAACCCAAAACAACCCAACCTAAAAAGTCAGAGCAGCCAAGGGTCAGGCTGAGGATTGGGAACCACTCCTGAGGAAGCCTTCTGCTCAAAAAATTTTTTTTTTTTTTTTTTTTTTTAAACAAACCAACCAACAAAATAGCTTTGTTTGGGGGGTTTTGGTTTTCAACAAGCTGTTTCAAACCTACATAGACATCTGTTGGTTTTATTTCTCAAATCCCCTCAGTAGTAGGGGGAAGCTCTCATTTAATTTGCTTCTTTTCTTGTCATTTTTTTTTTTTTTTAAAGCATTTAACATGCTCTCTTCCTTGGAACTAGCATGGTACTAATATATTAATTATAACACCATGCTGTAAAATATTCCTAGCTTTAGTAGCAGATGTTCTCAGAAGCAGCTGGATGCTACACAGTGAAAGAAAATACACCTCTGGCTCTGGCTTTCCTCTTCTTTCATCTTCTGTTTAATGCTCAGAAGAGAGATGTAATTCATACTTAACTGGAAATACCAAAATGCAGTAACCAGTGTTAGGCAACAGAGTTAGAAAGTAATAATGCTAATGCTTTAAAAAAAAATAAAATCCAAAAATCCAAAAAAACAAAAAAGGGAAATTATAGAAAAAAATTTAAAATACCAATAGACACTAAAATTCAATAAACCAGCAAGTGTGAGTCTTCTGGTGCCTTACAGCTCAGACATTTCACTAAAGAGTTTCTCACCACCTCCTCCACTTGGAGAAACTCTTGGGAAACTCTTTCACTAAGAGTTTCTCACCCACATCCTCCACTTGGAGCTTTACACACAATTCAGAAACCTCCTAGAGAACACAATTTTAAGGGAGATACTTGGTAGTAAAAGGCAATATTAGGTGGTAAAAGGCAGCATTTGCTAATAAAACTTCAAAATATTGTGATTTCTCAATGGGATGGGGACCATCTCCACTGGTCCCACATTATTCTGCACTTCTAAACCACTGGCAATGGTTTCAAACTGGAAGAGGGGAGATTGAGATGAGATATTAGACAGAAATTCTTTGGTGTGAGGGTGCTGAGCCTCAGGTTTCCCAGAGAAGCTGTGGCTGCCCCATCCCTGGCAGTGTCTCGGGTCAGGTTGGATGGGGCTGGGAGCAACCTGGGCTGCTGGGAGGTGAAAAATCTTGCAGGTTCTTTCTTTTAGAAAAAAGTCTTTTAGAAAAAAAATCTTTTAGAAAAACTTTCAGGTCCCTTCCAAGCCAAAGCATTCTATGATTCAAGAGGTAAAGCCTTAAAAGAGTTAAAGAGAAACCAGCCCCTGGGCACTGTGATGGATCCACATCAACAATATTCATGTTTCAAGCTCCCTTATCAGGGGCAAAACAGCTTCTTCACCTGAATCTCTATCCAAAACCAACCACAGGCTGAGCCCCCAGATGCAAAGTTTCTAAATCAGCCTATGCATAGATCTGGTAGAGCTGAACTTGCCAACGTTCATCCCCAAAGGGATTTTTACATGAATTTTTTTTTTTTTTCCCCTTACCCATAAGCCTGGAGATCATACCCAGCCACAGCAATTTTCTTCTGCTCAGCCAAGTGAGCATCAGTATCCTAGACTTTGTTAGGAATACTTATTTTTAATAGGATTGAATTTAAACACCATTATCAGAAAATGGCCACAGTGGAGTTTCACTCAAGTGCTTCTCACAAGTGTCAGGGACTGCATTTGATACTCAGGAGGCCCTGACAAGAATCTCATTGCCAGAATGGTCTGAAGCAGGCACTCGACTCCCCAGTCCATCCATGGCAATAAAAATTAGCTGACTGTCCTTCAATCACACCCCATCACCAGGATGAGCTTCTCTTTGCCTTCAAGTAAGCATTCACCTCATTGTTCACAGAATTTAGGAAAGGGAAAGCACTCAGAACAAATTCTTCCACCTGCTCTGAAAGCAGAAGGAGCTATTAAACAGAGAAAAAAAAAAGAAAAAAAAATCATACTAAACCAAAATAAGATTTCTGTTTGTTCCAATCCAGCCTCACAGCCAGTACTAACCAGTAGCAACACCAGTAAGCTGGGAGAAACTTGGTGGTGAACAGGTACAGGATAATATATATTTCTAATGTTATATCATCAAATATTCCCCAATAAATATAAGAATGTCATCATAATGTAGACTATAGTCATTGGAAGCCTCCAAGCATTATTTTATTGTTCTAGAGAAGTGGATTCTTCTTCCTCTAAAGGATTAAGTCAGCCCTGAAGTTCAAACACACAATTATACCCCCCACACACAGATATTCACCTGGAATATCCCCAGGGATGAGTTCTCACCCACCTCCCTGGGCAACCTGGGCCCTTTTTCCACTGTCCTCATGGCACACAACTTGTTCCTAATATCCAATATAAACCTACTCTTCTCTAACTGAATATATATTTTTAATTTTTTTTTTAAATCTCTTCAGCTGCACCACCTGGCAAAACAAATCTGAGGTCAAGAAAACCAGTGGAACTTCCAGTAGAAACCTGCCAGGGTTCTGATGCAGAAAACTTGGGGTACAATGTGGTGCTTTGCAAGTTTCTGCCAGAAAAAAAAAAACCCCTCAGTGCCAAGAACTCGTTGTTTCCAACATGGGGTCACCCAGCTCTGCTAGAACTCTCATTTCTCATTTCTTAAAAATTAAAATAATTCCTTCAAAGCTGGAGCCAAGCTGTTGGGATCACCCCATCCCATTATTTTCCTGTCCCTACTCTCCACCAAACCCCTCTGCTTATGGCAAGCACCTGATTTCAAAGGGAAATGTTTCAGCTTCAGCCACAGAAAATTCATTTTAAATCCTGTCCAAATGTATCTTTCCTGGATGGAAAAATACAACTGGCTCCCAGGAAGCCCTGGAGAGCTATTGATTGGGTAATACATTTTTAACATTCTCTAAATAAAGGGGAGTGAACACAGGAGGAGTTATTGATCCAGCTCTTTCAGCACCTTCATCTTAGGAAGCCTGGCTGCATCCCAGCAGGTAAAACCAGTGTTATCCTCAGAGCCTGGGCTGCCTGTCCCATAGGGATAAGCCTGGAAAAGAGGTCTCTACCAAATGCCTCATTTAAACGTTCCATTTCCACCTTTTCAGGTGATGGCACCTTTCAATCCCTCTCAGCTCAGCAAGAACCAGAGAGCTCCAGCAACCTTCTGGGGAAGGGCAGTACATGGGACACTTCTATCTGCTTGGCTGGACAGAGGAGCTGGAGGGATGCTGGTGGCCTTCTTGGCCACCTGGGCACACCCTGCCTCCTCTTCAGCCACTGTCACCCCCAGGTCCTTTCCCTCTGGGCACTTTCCAGCCCCAAGCCTGGAGCATTGCCTGGGGTTGGTGTCACCCAAGTGCAGGACCCAACCCTTGGCCTGGTTGAACACTGTGTTTTCCACTGCAATCTCTTTTAGGAGCTGTATTTCTGTGGCAATCCTCCTTCTTATCCACTCTGATCTCACCCAGCTCAGTCTGCTCACCCAGCCAGAGAATGCTTTGGGTTGGAAGAGACCTCAAAGCTCCTCCATTCCCAACCCCTTTCCATGGGCAGGGACACCTCCCAGCAGCCCAGCTTGCTCCAAGCCCCATCCAACCTTTCCTGAGACACTGCCAGGGGCATCAACAACCTCCCTGGACATCCCATCCCATTCCAGTTTTACCCAGGAAAGTGCAAACCCTTCCAAGACACAGTCAGCCAAACAGAAGCCCAAATTTTGCCTTTTGGAATTTTTTTTCCAAAGAGCATCTTGTGCTTATTTTGAAAATTCTTTTCTAAAGAGCATCTAGTGCTCGGGTACACAACTGGCTTTGCCTTTTCCCATTAGCAGCAGCCTGTAAACTGCTTTTGTCCAATATTTCAGGGCTGGTGCATCTGTGTGAGATCAGCTTCGGGAGAGCTCGTGAAGGCAACGTTGGAAGGCTTCTCATTTTTCATGCTTTCATTGCTGTGTCAAACCCTGTTATGGTGATGCAGCTTTCCTCCTCAACACTCCTCTCTCCCCAAGTGATTCAGACACCACGATGGGATCCAGACCTGGTTTATTCACTGCTCCCCGTGACCTTCAGCTTGGAAGAGCCACTTTGCAATCAGAATTTTATGCAGCAGAGCCTAGGAGGAAAACTGATTTGACCAAGATGCACGGGGCTTACAATCCTTCATTCTTGTCAAAAAAAAACCCCAACCAAACCAAAAAAACCAACCCAACAAGACCTAAGTGATTTCACAAGCCACTTGTCCCACCTGGCCTCACCTTTGATGGGGCTTTGCTTCTGCAGTGGCAAACAAAACGAGTGTTAAAACCACTTCAGAGTCAAAACTCCCCAGTAAAAGGTATTTACATAGGAAAAAAAAAAAAAAGAAAAAGCTTCAAAACTGCAGGATTTGTAGCTTATCCATATGGATTGTTTTTCTGCAACACTGTCTTCCAAATCTAGGATTGTTTTTTACTTTTGCTGCTGTTTTCTCTGAGGCAGTGACCTCAAAGCAACGGTCCTGAGCCAACACCACTGGAGAAGTCTTTTCTCCTCTGGTCCTCCTTAAAAGCCATTTTTGAAAAAGGAAATTCAAAAGAAATACATTACCCAAATCTTGATCCGTTTAAAAATAGCTGCCTGATTCCAAGGCATTTGGAATTGTGAATATTCACACGATTATGCAAAGAACAGGTGCCAAAAACTCCCAACTTTCAGAAGGTGTGCTCCTCTTCTAACCACAGCAGCACCATGATATTTGCTCTTTGATCTAATTAAGGGACATCTCAGATATTACCAGGAAGAAAAAAGAAATTCTGTACAAGGGTATCTTGGCAAATCTAGCAATTCAGTTATTAATTCAGTTGCCACCTCCACAAAATTTGTAGAAAATCTGATTTATAGAATTAGCTCTCTCCCAGGACATGAAATGTCAGGTATTTATACCAGGCTGCAAGCAGGGAGAGATCCCAAAATACACTTCTACAAGCTGGAAATGTTTTAGGAAATCATTCTGCTTGACCCTGGTTAACACATTTAATCATCTTCAAACATTTGTTTAAACACTGTGCTCTGAGACAGCAACAGAAGACTCTGAGCTGGAACTTGGAATTTTCCTTCCACAGGGAGATGTGGCAAAAATTGGGCTAAAAGACAATGATAATATAGTTCCTGAAGTCTGGTTTTGTATTTCTTCTTCCAAATTCGTTCACCTCTTGAAATGTTAGCCTCATGTCCAACACAAAAAGCTTATTTTTAGCTCTTTCAAAGACCTAATGGGAATTCCATTGTAAAATACATTGTTCCTTCCCAAGCAGCCTCATTAATAAAGAGATCAAAAGCACCTTGCTACCACGTGATACCACAATCTTTGATCTGATGTTGTCCACTCAGACTTCAGAGAAAATAATTATTGGACTGTTAGATCATTTTTTTTTTTTCCTGTACTCTGACTGCAAATGTCTCATTTATCCCTCTTTGCATCACAGATACATTAACAATTAAAAGATGACATTAACATTAAAAAATGCAAGTCTTGGAACAAAATACTGACAGGTTGTTAAATAAACAAGCATGTTAACTCTGAGGAAGGACAGAAATATCTACGTTTGTATCTAGCCAAACAAGAAAACTCTCCATTAATTATGCAGTTTATCAGATCTAATGATTACACGAGAAACTTCAGTGCTTCTGAGAGCTTCCTAGTGGTGAGGATGGGTTCAATAAATAAAAAAGCTTCTGAGCAAATAAAAAGTCCTGGTATATTGCTCTGGAAAGACAAATATCAGGGGACTGCTGTCATCTTCTCTCCAGTTCAGTCATGTAATTTCTTTTGAAGCCTTTGAACATTTTCAGTTATTAATACAAACTTACACGATGAGGATGTTTCATTTTCAGTTAAATGTCACAAATGACAGATCTACTCAGGAAAATAAGAAATGTACATCAATTCAGTGCCTAAGCTGCAGCTCCCTTTCCTGACTCATCTGTCCTGTGTTTTTAAATTCCTCATTAACATATGTGAACAGAGACTTTACCAAAGAAACCCTTCAGCTACAAACAAGATGAATACACCCACAAATTTCTGGTTTCTCCTGGAATCTTTCATCTTGGTGGAGAGTTCTCATTTCAGGCTTAGCACTATGCTGGCATTCTCTCTTTTGGAGTATCAGCTGAAAGTCAGCCCTTCAAAGTTGTCACGTTGCCATCACGTGCCTCCCACCCCCCCATGACAATGTATGGACCTTTAATTTCACTTCAGGTGCATTCCAGACTGGAAGCAGAGAGGAGAGAAAATTTTCAAAGGGGGAAGGACTTGGTTTCTGACCATGTAGTTCTCACAAAAATTAATGGGAGGTTTGCAGCTATGAATTTATGTACACAGCAACCCTACAGTTGTCACTCTTACCAAGAGCCAAATATCAGTGGAATTTATTTCTAACCCCTCAAACAACTATTAGTCACCTGCTGCACACTACAGTTGAAATCAATGGATTTCAGCAAGGCAAATTGAAGCATACTGCCCAACAACTTACCTGCCTTTGCAAAGCCACCTTTTTATTTTTATCCACTAAAACAATGTATTCCATTAATGGACCTAGAAAACCAGACCTCAGCCCTCCATCACCAGTAATTACTATATTTTATTAGGGCTTGCTGAAAGGATATTGTTGTACAAGCACTGAATATCCCATAATCCAAATTAAGGCTCCATTCACTAAGTATTTTCCACTCCTAAGCTTTAAAGCCAGAACACAAACCCAACAGCACATGGAAATAAGTTATTGTTTGACTAAGTATTAGCCAGGGCACTTTTAAGAGCTGACTGAATAACACTAATGTGCTCTGCTATTGTTCAGCCATTTAAATGAAGAAGAAAGCAAGAAAAAAAAAGCAGTTAGTAGATTTAAATATATTTCAGATCCCTTTAATATTTGCCAGGAGGGAGGAGGTTCTGTTGGGATTTAACACTGAGCAGTGTGAAGCCTCCAAGCATCACTGCTAAGTGAGGACTTCCAGGAGTTTACTTGTGTTCATCTGCTGAGAAGATGCTAAATAGATTGATTTTATCTTCCTGCTCCTGATAAAAACAAAAAGCAGCTACCAAGCTTGATTTTCAGCCCCGCTGCTTGCCAATGGGGACATCTATTGCAATGCCAAAAATCAGGCTTCAGGAAGGAGAAGCAGAGGGAAAAATCCACATTCACAACTAGGATCTGATAGATTCACAGACTGACTCAATTTTCTCCTTGTTTAAATCATTGTAGCAAGTCCTCCCCAGCTTTGCTCAGATGTTTGCACGCCCAGAAATCATTCTTGAAAAGGAAATCATTACAAAATTGTATTAGAAAAGCAACAAAGGTACTCACCCATCACTGAGAGCTCTGCAGAGCCACTGCTGTTCTCATTCATGTAGGTGACCACACATGTGTATGTCCCTGAATCATCATCAGTCACATTAGAGATGAGTAAGTTACTGCCAGCCAGTAATGAATACTTTTTGGACCTGAAACATTGATAACAAGTGGCCACAATGTGTTAGAGGTGCTAGCTCTAGCTAGAAAAAACACAGGCAGTAAATTATGCTGGCAGAAATTCTCACTTGTGATGATTTTTTTTTTTTTTCTCTCTTAATAGCTTTACACTTCTGTTTTAAATACCAGCCAGCTGACATTTGTGATCAAATCCCTGTGGATGAAGTGTGGAGACACAAGAGGAAAATTTTTCCCCCTGAGGACATTGTGGAATGGTCTCCCAGGGGAAGTGCTGGGTTCCCCCACTTTGGAAAGTTTGAAGTCTCAGCTCTATGGGGTGCTGGGACATCTCAGATAAACAAGAATATTAGAAGGGTTGGAGCAGATGATCCTTGAGGTCCCTTCCAACCTGACATTCCATGACTTCATGAGCTGTAGCAGCAGGATGAGCCACATAAAGCCTCATCACTCTTCAGGAGGAAAACCTCCTGGCCTCCATACCATGGAATTTAAAGCAGAAAATGGGTGGGGTTTGCCTTTATTTTGCTGAAGGAAATGAGTATGTGAGCCATAAAGCATGGAGCTACCTGATGGGAAGCACTTCATCTCCTCTCAGCCAGGTGAAGGTGGGAGGGGGGTACCCAGAAACACAGCATTCCAGAACAGCATCCTTCCCTTCCATGGCCACCACGCTGGATGGGCGTTGCAGGAAAAACTGCTGCCTGTGCAAACCTGGATCTGAGAGAGCAAGAGAGACACTTGTCAGTCAGAGAAGAAAATAAACCAACCCACCCAACAGCAAACAGGCAAACAACACAATATTCTTCTTGTTGGGAAGGGGGAGTATAAAAGGAATGATCAATAACAGACACAGGAGGCAAAGGTTTATATAGAGCTTACTGATTTAAAAACAAAATACTGATAAAAATAGAAAAAAATCAAAATACAGACATATAAAAAGGCTATTGGATGGAAATCTGGGAGTTGCTTACAGGTGGAGCAGTTTGGAGGCACAAAACCTTTTTGAAGGCTTTTGGGAAAGTGAGAAAGGATCAGTTAGAGCTTGGTGTTGGAGTCAGGTCTTGGAAAGCCCCAGGAAAAAAAAATAAATGGCATGGAAGTGATACAGGTGAGGTTCAGAGTGGAACTGGATTAAGGAGACACTTTTGGAGTTGCAAGAGGGAAGTTTGTAAACATGGCAGGTGAGAGAAGACAAGGACAGCTTCCAGTTAGGAAAACAGAAAGAATGAAAGAACTTGAAAACTCTGAATGGAAAAGGAAAAAGAAGCAAGATTATTGCCCCAAATTCTCCTCTGCCCAACTGAAGGGATCCACAAGGACACCCCACTTGTAGACAACTAAGGTGAGCTCCTGGGGCTCAATTGAAGAGCTAAATCACTGCCTCTGACTGCCAGGGGAGGGTGACCAGGGGGAAAACCCCCCCANCTTCTTTCCCCCTGGCAGCACCCTACCTGCCAGGTCCCCACACAGCCAGCTCCCCTCTTGCTCTGTCTCTTTCTTCAGGTATCCCAAGTCTTTTCAAGTTTTAAAAAAAATCCCACCATAAGAAAAATGTAACAGGTCAGGATGTTACCAAAAACCCTTGTGCTGTGTCCCACTGAAAAGACAGGAACCACCTTTGGCCATCATTATGTTCAAAACTCATTCATCTCTCTGCAGGACCATAACTCAAGACATCTGAAAACTCTCTGGGTTTCTGCTGACTGCTTTTCAAGACAGGTTTGAAAGCTACAAAGATGCTTGGGTTGTGGGGAGCTGGCTCAAAGGGACAGACCAGCTAATCCATTCTGAGAAAGTCACTTTCCAAGACAAGAGTATGGAATTAAAGCATCCCTGAGGATCCAAAGGGTTTATCTCCATGGCTAAAGGGTCCCAGAAGCATTTTTTCCTGTGTAATACCCAAACTTACTCCAGGAATGGGATGGCAAACGAGGCCCAAATTCCATTTCCCACATAATCTTCAGCCTTCCTTATACAAGACCCAATAATAAAGCAATTTAAGTTCACTTCATTTAAAAAAAAAACAACAAAAAAACAACCTTATCATTTGGGGGACAGATCTCAAGGGCTGCAACATGTTGATTTCTTAAACATTCAGCAATTTAGTAGCTCTCACACCAAATCCCCCAGAGAAGAAATGCTTTAAATGCCTTGTTTCCAATTAAAGCCCACAAGGTTATTCAACATGAACATTTATTTTTTTTTTTCCTTCCCCCCCCCCCCCCTCCAATTCACACCATAGCTGNACAGCAGCAATAAAAATACAGGGAACATGGCATCACTAAAGATTAAATTCTGATGTAGATAAAGGAGATGAATGATGATTGAAACCACAGGCTTTAGCAGAATACATTTGGCTGAGGTGAGTTCTGCAAATACATCCAGAAGAAATGGAATTCCAGAGGGAGTAGGGGCTGGATATTAGACAAAGCTATAAAATCCTAAACCACACAACTGAGAAGATATTTTTTGGGAAAAAAAAGACACAGTCATATTTTAGTGATGTGCAATACATTTGGGTTGCATTGGAGACTGGAAACAATGTCCAGGAGACATCATGACTATCCTTGAGATACAGAACTCGATGAGCATCCCAATGAAAACAAAACTGTTTGCATTAAGGCTGAGAGTAAGACCAAGATTAAACCAAACCAAGATGAGGAATTGATGATCATCGAGGGGCTGGGTTAGTGGTGGCCTGGGCAGTGTTGGGTTAAGAGTTGGTCTTTTCCCAGCAAACCATTCCCAAGCTACACAGCACCTAACGCGTGGCTGGAATTTGTTGATTTTCTGTTAATAAATTTCTGGTTATTAACATTGGAAGAACGAACCTCAAACCAATTACAACTCAGGGAGCTGTGAGGACTTTGCCCTGAACAAAGCAAACCCTCTCAAGTTTGTATTCAGCCTTTTTCTGAAGGTGCAATAATGAGCTACAGCTCCACACTTATTTTCCCTGCTTGTTAAATTAATGGCAGAGAGCTGAAAATCCAAACCCCACCTTGGAGCTGCAGAGCTGGGATTTCAAGAGTCCCCATTACACTGCTAGCTGAGAACACCCCATTATTTCCACAACAATATCTGCCTTCATTAAGAACTCTGGTTTTATCTCCTTTTTATATATGCCTAACAGAGTAACTGAGATAGTTTGGGGTGTAACTAAGGACATCTCTGTATACTACTGCAGGGAAAAGTCCTGAATTTTTTTTTTTTTCTTATTTTTCCATTAAAAGCAAAGCTTCTGTCATGTTTTACCAGCTCAATCACAGAACATTCTCTCAACAAACCCTCAGATTTTGGTCAAAAAGCATGGATGAGAGCTGAGACTATATTTAACTTCCACATCAAATTGCACTTAAGCAAGCAGAACCCAAGACAACTCAATTTATTTCTATCTTCCAAGGAAAATAAAGTTGCAAGGGGTTGGATTCTGCTATAATACAGCACTTCAGCACTCAAGGAGAAAAATGTTACTGCAGTATTTTGGCTGTATCATGCATTAAAAAACCAGAAATGCTTTCATAAAAATGCTTTGTGTCCTCTTGCATGCTACGTGCTACGCTGCATTTCTAAGTGGTGTTCAACTGACAAAAGATTTTCCGTCACCTCATGCCCAGGAAAATGCTTCTGACCACGTTGGGATAACGTTGCACTGCTCCAATTTTTATTCCCTGTTATTGGAGCAGTTTTTCTCCTTGCAAATTGCAGGTCTGAGATGCCTTTAATGTGACACTGATGGGCTGGAAGATCTCGCCGTGTTCGTAGGCACATTTGTGAAATTTGATTCAAAGAGATACAGCTTTCTACCAAATCAAAACCCAATTTTGCTCTGTGCTGACAGGGGAAGAAAAGGCTGGCAAAATTCCCCAGCCTGATCTCCCCATCATGCCTAGAGGCTCAACACTTAATCCCAACGAGGAAGCGAGGGTTATGCGTGACCAGCGTTGGTGAAATCTCTCATTAAAATGATACCCATCTTCCAGCAGAGGGAACACATCAAATATAAAACCAGAAGGCAGTTCAGTGCTTTGGGATTTTGCTATTTTGCCTCCAACCCCCTTGCTTGCATTTTTCTGCCCCCCCAAAATGCCACAGGCTTGGCTCAGCAGAGTCATAGAATCATAGAATCATAGAATCATAGAATCGTCTGGGTTGGAAGGGACCTCAGAGATCATCAAGTCCAACCCTTGATCCACTCCCCCGTGGTTCCCAGCCCATGGCACTGAGTGCCACATCCAGTCTCTGTTTAAATATCTCCAGGGATGGAGAATCCACCACTTCCCTGGGCAGCCCATTCCAATGCCTGATCACCCTCTCCAGAAAGAAATTCTGGTGAGTGGCCGCCATGTTGATGCGGTAGGCAGACCACATCCACAGCCTTCCCCTCACCCACCAGACGGGTCACCCGGTCATAAAAGGAGATCAGGTTGGTCAGACAGGACCTGCCCTTCCTAACCCCGTGCTGGCTGGCTCTCAGCCCTTGCCCATCCTGCAGGTGCTGTGTGATTCCCCTGAGGATGATCTGCTCCATAACCCTGCCAGGCACTGAGGTCAGGCTGACGGCTCTGGAGTTTCCCGCCTCCTCCTTCCCGCCCTTTTTGTGCCGTGACGTTCGCCAATGAAGCTGGAGTGATGCCACCAGGTTTCTTTGGAGCCTTCCTGTCCATTTTTGCTCTTTTGCCACCTGACACTCAATCCCCTCATCTAAATCATCAGTAAAGATATTAAACAGGACTGGGCCCAGCACTGATCCCTGAGGGACACCACAGGTCAGCGGCCGCCATGTTGATGCAGCCCCGTTCAGCACCACTCTCTGGGCCCGGCCCTCCAGCCAGTTCCTAACCCAGCACAGGGTGCCCTGTCCAAGCTGGGGGCTGACAGATTTTCCAGGAGAATGCTGTGGGAGACGGTGTGAAATGATCCATGGATGATCCAACTCATCCGTGATCCTTGGATGTTTTCCTGCTGTAGCCAGACCAACCAAGGGCACTGAGAGGTAAATGCTCTTATTAAGTAGAAAATTCTCATTTTTTACAGTCAGGAGAAACAGAGGAAATGACTTGTGTGCAGCTGGCCTGAANCCACTCAACATTACTCCTTGTTTCCTGACACAGCCATAAAAATGAGACAATACAAACCAAGATCCTCGCCAAATGAATATTCCCACCCAATTAACAACCAGAACAACTCTAAGTGACCAAGACAGAATTATTGATGCAAAGCAAAACTGAGCTTAGTGTCATCTGCACATTTGCTGATGATGGACTCGATCCCCTCATCTAAATCCTCAATAAAGATATTAAACAGGACTGGGCCCAGCACTGATCCCTGAGGGACACCACAGGTCAGCGGCCGCCATGTTGATGCAGCCCCGTTCAGCACCACTCTCTGGGCCCGGCCCTCCAGCCAGTTCCTAACCCAGCACAGGGTGCTCCTGTCCAAGCTGGGGGCTGACAGCTTTTTCAGGAGAATGCTGTGGGGGACGGTGTCAAAGGCTTTGCTGAAGTCCAGGCAGACCACATCCACAGCCTTCCCCTCACCCACCAGACGGGTCACCCGGTCATAAAAGGAGATCAGGTTGGTCAGACAGGACCTGCCCTTCCTAACCCCGTGCTGGCTGGTTCTGATCCCTTGCCCATCCTGCAGGTGCTGTGTGATTCCCCTGAGGATGATCTGAGTCCTGGGATCCAACATGACACCAGGAGGCACCTCCTAAATTAGGAGACACCAAGATTGTCCCATCAGCACTGACATGAACTAGGGTGTAAAGACATTCTTCTTACTGGGAGGTAGTAAATAGTAAGTAAGCAGACATCCTTCTCATTTACCATATTAACTACAGTGCAAGGGAAACTGTGCCAAATTGCTTGCAAACTCTACACCAGGGCTCCTATTTCTAACTTTAATGATGATTTTTTGCCAAGCCCTCACTTTTCTCATCTGTAATGAAGACAACAGTGTTTACAGCCCCCTGACTTGGTCTTTGAGATCCTGAGGTAAAATAACACACAATTTATTACTGCAGGGGTAGAGAAGGGACCACTGCTGGTTGGTGTTTAAAAGATAAAAGGAGGAAGTTTTTTTTCTCAAGCCATTTTAGTTCTCAAGGCAAAACTGAAATAGAACAAGGAACTGCTCCAGAATTGCAGTATCTTCTACCCTGAAAATAGAGAATACAGCTGAGGCAAGGAAGTAGCAGAGCACTCACATCTTGCTTTCAACTGAGCTTTGGCAGATTTTATCTTAGACCCACATGATCCTTGAGATGCCAAGCCCCAAGCAATTCAGGAGCAGGGGTTTGATTCAAGTAGTAACAACCCAGAGAAGAACCTAAGAAAAGATCTTTGACACAGCCCTATAACTGAAGGAGCAATTTTGCTCCCAGTCCTAGTTGGAGTTGAACAAATAAGAAGAAAAAATTAATCAAAGACTACCCAAGACACCTTTTAGAAGCAAGCAGTAACCCCAGACTGACTTGTGGGTTCATCAGTAAATGGGACAATGTTTTCAATCATTTTTATGGCTGTTCTTTAGGCCTCCTCCAAATCTCCTGTAACATTCCACACGGATTTCAGTTGATTCCATCATCTCTGATGCTTAGGGTCCATAACAGTCACTACAAGTCACTTACAGTTTATAAGGAAGTTATTATTAGTCATAATTGTATGTATGAAACTATATTAAATCTCAAGTGCCTCTATTTAGTACAAACCAAATCACAAAGAAAGGTGCAAAGGCTCTTCCCACCCTAGAATTCCTTTTTTTGTTTGGGATTGGTTGGGGATCCCATTTTGAGAGGGGAATCAAGGCTAAATTTCAAGTGAACCCCCTTGTTCTTCTCCACACCCCCACATTCCCAAGCCAGCCTACAGGGTCCACTGCCTGACACAAGGTTCATTATAGAACCAAGAACCCTCCAGAAACAGCTTAAGCTTCCAAATTAGCTCAGAAATAATTTACAAATTATTGTTAGGGTCCTTGTTTTGAAGTAAAGCCTGTGCTACACCAGCCCTACATCCATCTCCAGATGACACCTTTGGAGGTCACCCATCAAGAAAATATTTTGTGTCCTCCCAAAAATCCTACCAGGAATTCAAACCAGAGAAAAACCACACTAAGTAACACGTGATCTGTGACAGGTTATACCCTATCCAAACCTTTAATACAAATTCTCCTGTTTCAGCAGCAGAAGTGATGCCCAGGCTGAGGTAGCAGCTCAGGGCAAGGTTTCCCATCCACTTGTTGCACAAAGTCCTGATGAGTAGTGCCTAAAATTCCAACCTTCATTTCAATGGATGGAAGATTCATCCCAGAAACACTTCCAATGGTCATTACTGGTTTTAAGCTTTTTTTTTTTTTTTTCTGCTGCCTGCAAAGTAGCCTTCAGTATTTCAAGCCAATTAAAAAAACCTTTTCCTCAAGTACAGAGCCCACTATCAGCAATTCTATCAACACCTCTTGGATAAAGTACATTTCCCATCTCATTACTAAAACCCAGGCTCTGCACAGTAAACAGAATTAAATTATTTTCTGGACTACCCTTCATTTACCAATTCAGCTTCTGCCTTGAACTGGAAACTCCTCTTCAGCTGCTGTTCACAAAAATTTCTTCCCAAAGCACCTTGGGCTTCACACACATTCAGGCATCACCTCACTGAGCATCAAAATAAACAAGTCCAGCTCATACCATAGCACCACCCTTGCAATTTCTGCATCTCTAAATGACTTTTTTTGTTGTTTCCTGGGGTTTTTCTTGGGTTCTTGTTTGGTTTTATAATGTGTACCAGCCAGAATCAGGGCAAGGCAGCCCTGCAGGAAGGAGGCACTGGAGAATGTAAATGTGAAACTGGGTAGATTTTTAAAAATAAATAAATAACCTCCTAGGTTCAGTGTTTGTTTTAAGTGGGCCACATCTGTTAGAAATCTGTTTTCATCTCAGAATAAACATTCTTAAGCACGAGCTGTTGAGGTCAAGAATAAGGTAAAGACAATTAATATCTGATAGGGAATGTACTCACATTTATACACTTTGGTGTAGAAATTGGTGAATTTATACACTTGATGGATAAATACCCCAGATTCTTCTGGGCTCCAAAAGATAAGAAGAAATTTTTCTGTTCTCTTTGCACCTGCCCCAAGCTCAGTGTGTTGCAGAAGGTATGGAGAGCTGAGCTTCAAAAATCCTGGGCTCCAGCTTAGCCAGACCTTCTTCCAGACTAACCTGAGGTGTAAAACTCTCACCAAACAACAAAACTCAGTATAACAGAACCACAGGATGGGTTGGACCTTCAAGACCATCTCATTCTAAGCCCTCTGCCAGTCCCTCCCCAGCTTTCCTCCCAAAGAAACCTCCTCCTCAACTTACAGAAGCAATGAGCTCAATTAAGGATTAATTCCTTAGTACTGGCTGGATATGAGATCTTTTTGCTTTTCTTTTATTTGTACAGTTGCATTATTCTTTCTGAATTCATCAGGTGAGTGCATGGAGTGATCTGAACAAGTATTTCCCTGTGTTTAGAGTATTTGCTGGAACTTTTCACCTGGAATTAAGTTTCTGCACCCCAGAGAAAAGAGAAGCAGTTTAATTAGAAAGCTGAAAAAAAATACCCATTCCAAAGGAGCTTTCTGCAAAAAGCTGCAATGGTTTCTCTTAAAATTAAGTGCAACACCTAACAGATTTATACTCAGGTTTATTAGGCTTATTTTTTTAATAAAAATTCTTCCAAATCTGTTCTGCTATGGCCTGTGGACATCTCCAGGTACCTGGTGTCTGATGGAGGCTTTGGAGCTGTTTGTAAAATGAGTTTTGCTTGATGTGCTGGGGGGAGAATCCACCCCTTGCAGAGCCAGAATCAACCTGTACATAGGAACCACACTTGCAGATGGTCACTTGTAAAATATCTCTCAGTTAGAAAAGTAAAAACTTTCTGCCAGTTGCCACCAGACACCTTCAAACCACTTTCTGTAGTAACAGAGGTTGGAAGGCTCAACTATTCTTTTCTTTTCTTTCTATGGTAATTGAAACTTCAGGTTTGGGTCTGGGAGGGTGAATTCTGCTTTTCAGCCCAGAAATCAGTCATTTCTTCATCCAAAAAGCTTCTTTTTATTTACCTGTATGCTGCTAGATGATGAACTTTTTCTATCAACAACTTTTCTATCATAATGTGGCATCAAATATTTATGTCACGGGCACTTCAGCTAAAGAAACTAAACAACTAAAGATGTTTATCCTTCATTTTTGGGTTTGTTTTCTTTTTCCCTTGCATTAGCTGTAGAGAAGATAAGAAATTATTTGCAAAGATTGTGGGCTACCTGACCACAAATCCTGACAGATATGCTGGGGGGGTTCAAACAAATCCCAAACCAGAAAAAACATTTTAAAAATACAGGATTATGATATAGTACCCACAATTTTTTTTTTATTTTTTTTTTAGTTTGTTGCCTCTTCCTTTGAATAGGATTTAAGACTTCTTTTTGTCTTTTTTATTTCCCAAGTAACCAGAGGAAAAAGGCCAAGCAGAGTATTCCTGCCTTCACTAATTATGGGAGCTGAGAGCTGCAACTAAAGACAGATTTCTCCCAACAAAAACCAGGAGAGGAAGAATTAGCAGCAAAGTATCAGATAGCTCTGAACCATCAAAGCATGCACAGGAGAACAAAACTCCCAAGAGGCTCAATAAGATCTGAATTTTTGTTTTAGAAGCACCACTCATTTCTTGTAAGAGCTGCTGTCTGCTCACATTATCCTGAAATCAGACCTTGTGCTGCTCGCCCTAAGCCAAATTCTGATGGACTCCACTAGTTCCTTGTTAGATATTTCCCTCATTATTTGCTCCAGTCTTTCCCTGGTATAAAATTTTAACACACTGTGAAGAAATAAATTAATTCCCCTTTCTCCTATAGACAGCTTGAGAGAGGCTGTTTGGCCAGGAAAAAACAGCAACCCAACCACAAACCATCCAAAATGGAGATGCATGGAAAATGAACTCTGAAGTGGGTTGAGAGAAGTTTTCCAGGTCTGCCTAAAACACCAAGTTTTGTCTTCTTTATTTATGTCCTCTAGTGAGGCTTTGGTTTGGAATTCCAGGTTGAGAAGGTGGAGGCTCATCTGCTACTTTGGGTGTCAAATGACAAACCCAGAAGGAACTAATTCCCCAAATTTCCAAGCTCCAAAGCACTCCTAAAAGTGAGGAGGAGCTCAGGCTTCTCCTGTACCTGGATGCTTCCCTAGGACCAGTCCTGATCTGCCTGATTTCTGGAGCATTTGGATCATCTCAGAAGTCTGAGGCTCCTGCTCAGTTACCTCAGTGAGAAATCACACAAACCAACAACATTTGGCTGGAAAATGCATCCCCCCCAAAATTTCCAAAAAGCATTGCTGTCCCATGAGGTAATTTAGTTTATTTAAGGCAATTAATTTAATATGTAGAAAAGGAGATTTTGCAACAATACCTTTTTCATAGTTTTTTTTTTTTGGCACTCAGCTCTTGATCCTAAACCTCAGGGGCAAGCATCTCTTTAGCTGAGGAGTTTAGGACAACTTGGCCATGAATTGGGGAACAGGACCTGTCACAGTTAAGCTGTGTCAGATCCTAAACTGCCATCTGGGCAGCTTGGCAAGATCACATCAGGCACTGAAGCATCCAGTAACCCAACTTCAAGTAAGTCAATTCAGCAGCTGGTCCCAACAGATTGTGTTTCCAGGCAATGGAGTGAGAAAAGTTCTTCCAGAGAATACTCTGGGAAAATAATTTCACCAACACTCTGAGCTGGGAAATATTTTTCCCCTTCCATTGAACCTCCACAGCCAATTGCTTCTAAAGGTCTTCAGGTTCTTCTGGGGTTGTTCAGCCTGGAGAAAAGAAGGCTTCAGGGAGAACTATTGGTGACATTCCAGTGCCTGAAAGGGCTCCAGGAAAGTTGGAGAGAAACTGTGCAAGGGGCTGGAGTGATGGGATGAGGGGCAATGGTTTTAAATTGAAGAAGAGCAGATTTAGATTGGATGTTAGGAATAAGTTCTGTGCCATGAGGGCAGTGGAGCAATGGCCCAGGTTGCCCAGGGAGGTGGTTGGGACCTCATCCCTGGGGATGTTCAACCTCATCCCTGGGGATATTCAGCCTCATCCCTGGGGATGTTCAGCCTCATTCCTGGGGATGTTCAACCTCATCCCTGGGGATGTTCAACCTCATCCCTGGGGGGATGTTCAACCTCATCCTTGGGGATGTTCAGCCTCATCCCTGGGGATGTTCAACCTCATCCCTGGGGATGTTCAGCCTCATCCCTGAGGATGTTCAACCTCATCCCTGGGGATGTTCAGCCTCATCCCTGGGGATGTTCAGCCTCATCCCTGGGGATGTTCAAGGTGAGGCTTGAGGAGGCTCTGAGCACCCTGATCCAGGTGAGGGTGTCCCTGGGGTTGGACTGGGTGACCTTTGGAGGTCCCTTCCCACCCAAATTATTCCATGATTCTTCTACATGAAGAACCTAAAAGCTTGTGGAACTGGAAAATGAGCTAAAACAACCTAGCTGCTCCAGGAAGAACAATTATCTTTTTTGGAGAACCAAAGAACACAACCAGACAAGGGGAAAAAAAGTGGAATAGAAGGCTATGGACTTCTTACCTGCCAAAACTCTGACTTCTGCATCATTTCCAGTCCTGGAACTGGCTGGGTTTTTTGCCAGGCATCTGTAGATCCCACTGTCCCCATGTTGAAGCCTGCTGATCTGTAAAGCTCCAGAGGGCAGGACAGCCACCCGGGGGTCACTGGGGCTGGGGAAAAAGTCCTCCTGGTTCCTCTGCCAGTGCACCACAGGCATGGGCTCACCAACAACTTCACACTTGAGGAGAATGGTGTCTCCTGCAAAAGCTGTGACAGATTCTGTCTGGGAAAGAAACCTCAGTGGACCTGCAAACACAAGCCAAAAAAAAAAAAAAAATTATACAGCTGCTGGAATTAGAAGTTGCATGCTATTGCCATCCTGATTTAAAGAGCTTGTTAACAATCCTGAGGAAATAAATTTCCCATTCATGGGATATTCTAAAAAACAATCTGGAGATTGCTGCACTGGTGGGGTGGACTAATGCTTTCCTTTGGAAATGACACTCATTAAGTGCCACGAAGAGATGTGTTATCAACAGAAAGAGTAATCACAAATTATTTACAAACCCACTCAGCAACAACTTGAGCAAATCCAGCAATGCAAAGTGCTCAGGGTGGTATTCAAAAGCAAGCACAATTAAACCTAGCTCAAGGTTAACAAAATGTTACAGGCACATCTTGTAGTTCTCCTCCCCTCCAAATCAAAGGGAAAATACTCTATGAAGTGACTTGGCTCCATAATTACAGGTTTGAAATGAGCAACAGCTCATTCAGAATCTCTGTTTTTAACTCAGGAGGCCAAGGGAGGATTTAATAGCACAACCTCCAGAAGTCAGTGCAAAAAAATAAGGATCATGCCCTTCACTTGCTGTGGAAGAAAAACCTGTCAGGGAAAGGATGTGGTCTGCAAAATTCAAAGCAGCAGTGAAAGATGATGTCAAGATCATGGATTATTAGAAAAGCAATGATGCAACCAGATTAAATACCTACAGAAACATAGAATTATTGGGATTGGAAAAGTCCAACCCTTAACCCAGCACTGCCAAGGCCACCACTGCCCCAGGGCCCTCAGCACCACATCTCCAGGCCTTGGAAATCCCTCCAGGAATGATGGGGACTCCAGCCCTGCCCTGGGCAGCCTGGAGTGAAAGATGATGTCAAGATCATGGATTATTAGTAAAGCAATGATGCAACCAGATTAAATACCTACAGAAACATAGAATTATTGGGGTTGGAAAAGTCCAACCCTTAACCCAGCACTGCCAAGGCCACCACTACCCCACATCTCCATGGGTTTGAAATCCCTCCAGGAATGATGGGGACTCCAGGCCCTGACAACCCTTTCCAGGGAGAAATTGTTCCCAAAATCCAACCTAAACCTCCCCTAAAGGGTCAGTGGAGGGTTAGGAGATGCCACCTGTCCCCAGGGGGGTCCTGAGCTTGCTGTGCCACCCTGAGCTCTGCAGCCTCTGCACTTGGGGCTGGAGTGGCTCTGACCACAGTTACACTTGGAGGGATCTCCTAAGGCTCTTCAGAGAGTCACACAAGCATTGGGCTTGGAAAAAAACCTTGGAGATCATCAAATCCAACCCTGAACCCAGCACTGCCAAGGCCACCACTGCCCCAGGGCCCTCAGCACCACATCTCCAGGCCTTGGAAATCCCTCCAGGAATGATGGGGACTCCAGCCCTGCCCTGGGCAGCCTGGGCCAGGCCCTGACAACCCTTTCCAGGCAGAAAACTCTTGGAAACAAGTTCAGCAAAAGCCACACAGGCACAAGTCAATCAATCAATCAATCAAATTATTATTTTTTTTTAGACTTCTATTACACTTCATACGACACAAGGGGCAATCAAACAGCACCAGCCCCCCTCCAGCTGGTTGACCAAACCCACTCCAAGCATTAAAACCCTTTAAACAGCTGCTTCTTCCCCTCTTCTGAAGCCCATGTGGCTTTTTCTTGGCAGTCATTGTCCCCCTCCCAGCTCTCTGGGGACCTCTTCAGAACTCACCTCCTCCCACCCCCGAGATGCCTCTATTGTGTGTGCCCAACTCCCTGGCCTGTCCCAGCAGCTGCTGGCAGCCCCAGGGGACAGGGACAAGGGCTGGCAGATGTGGGGTCCCACACCAGAAGACCCCTGAGAGCCCCAGAGTCCCCCTTCCCCTTTTATTTCATCCTCAGTGACANATAGAGGAACTTCTTTCCCCCTGGCAGCACCCTACCTGCCAGGTCCCCACACAGCCAGCTCCCCACAACCCAAGCATCTTTGTAGCTTTCAAACCTGTCTTGAAAAGCAGTCAGCAGAAACCCAGAGTGTTTTCTTTCTGCCTGCTTCAGAAAACAGGAGAGACTGAGCACATGGGTGAGTGAACCTGGAAATGTAAATATTTTAGAAACTGCTGTCGAATTCTCTCTTCCACGGGCTGCTTTCCAAAAAGGTGCTACACTTCACTTACTCTATATTCTTTTTCTTGCTGGTTGTTTGGGAGCTCCCATTTATAACCCTGAAAAGATTTGCCCTGAGTAACAGACAGCAGAAATATCAGCAGGAGCCCTGGAGACTTCACCAAAGAACTCAAGTTGGGGTTGGTTCATCATCTGGGGCACTCAAAAGGAACGAATCAGGAGGGAAAAAAAAAAAATCAAATTATCAATAGGTGTTTAAAAATACTTCCAAAATAAAGTATTAGCAAGCAGGGCAGTGCAGCCCCAGCCAGTCACTCCCAGCACCAGCTGTCAGCCTGGTGAGAAGGAGTCACAAGTGAAGACTTCAATATTATAATAAAATGAATATTAATAAGATACTTTATGCCTTTGCATTTTTTATCTATGGAATCTTGGCAGTTCAGCTTTCTATAGATGGCTGCTAAACCAATTTGCCACAGAGGGCACCTTGGGGGGAAATGAAGGAGAGAAAGGTTCCTGATGCTCTGACAAGTTGAGGCTGGAAACTTGGTTGGTGTTTCCAGAAGCTGCACCAAGCAATCCGAGTTATTATTCATGGGGAGGAAAGTTCAACCACTTCTCCAACTTGTGTCTGCTACTTCCAAGACCACTCCAGGTCATGCCAGAGGACACATGGAATACCAGAAACCTGCAGTATCTCCATCAGCCCAACCCTCACATGGACAAATTCACAGGAGCTAGAAACCATCACTCACAACCAGACAATTCACAACATCCCAACTAGGAAGAAAATCTCTTTTTTTTTTTTTTAGGATAGGGGCACACTGGGGTCTCCTCCAGCACAGCAATTTTCTCTCCCAGCATGCACAGTCCATTACAAATATTACAGCACCAATTCTGAGCAGCAATCTCATTCCCCCAGGAAAGGTTTTCTGAAGGAAGACGAAGCCAGGATTTTGCCCTTTAATGCCTCTTACCTATCAGAGGAAATAAATGAACTTATTATTCTGAAAAAGACTTTTCCCTAACCTGTGGTACCAATGTCAGCTCAGATTATGAAAACTGCAAGAGTTTTAAAATCTAATTTACTTGTCACCTTTTATGTGGCTCGCTTGCTGGCTTTGCTCAGCATAAGGCCTGGAAACAATCTATTTTTTTTTTCCCCCTCCCCATATTTATGCTGTGGAGGGATTTTCATCAAGGATTCAACACCTTCATGGTCAGTTCTACTTAGTCTTCACAGATCTTTTTGATTCAAAGCATTAGCACAGAGCTGCACATTCCCCACACACGCTGCATACATTGAGAACAAGAGAAAAATTTCAATTTTAACTGAATCATTCAAGTACGACCCTCAGGATTGCTTTCCTCTACATGTTACAGATTTGTCAGGGTTTGAGAAGTTCAGGCAAGCTAAATCTGTCATTCTGCAAGATCCTGGCTTGAAAGAATGACCTTCTTATAGCCATGGGCAAAACAGGACTCTCCAGAGCTCCACGCCTGTAGCCCTCCAAGGATGCTCAGGGATCCACTGCCACAGTTCCCTGATTCCTCAAAGAAAAGGGGGAAAAAAAAAATAAATCACAGAATCACTGAATGGTTTGGGTGGGAAGGGACCCCAGGGATACCCAGGATTTCTCCAACTGGATCAGGTTGCTCAGAGCCCCATCCCACCTGAGCTGGAATGGTTCCAGGGATGGGGCATCTCCCACCTCTCTGGGCAACCTGGGCCAGGGTCTCCCCACCCTCAGCTTTCATTAAGAAATTATTTCTTAATATCTCAAAGCCCAATAAATACTCAACCTAAATATTTCCTACCTGCACTGGATCCCTGGGATCTCCCTGCCACCCCCAACAGCACCATCCACCTGAGTCAAGCAAACTTTACCCTCAATTTTTTAGCATCCCCCAGCCAAACCCACCTACTGCTTTGCCCCTGTTAGTACCCAGAGGGTGTAAAAATCTCTTCAGCTTCCTGGCAGGGGCTCTTGCCAGCACTCGTGGCTTGCAGGCAGCCCAGAGAAACAGCCTTCCTGCCAGTCCTCAATGAAATCATCAAATCTGCTCCTCAAACAGGAAACCAGCAAGGAGAAAACAGGCCTTTTTCATTATTATTATTACTATTATTGCTGAAGAATCTTAACAAAATAAATGAATAAATTAAAGCAATAAAAAACCACAGTAGTGCACCAGGAGCTGCTTGGGACTGGCATCTAAAGGTCCTAAAAATTCTAAAGGAGACCTTTGTGTTTTTAAAGCCTGCACTTGGGAGCAGTGACTTGGCTTTCCTAAAGTCTAAAAATGTCCTGAGCAGCCCAGCGAGCTCTTGATGGAATGGTCTCCAAGTGTAACATGAAGTCAAGTCCCATGTTTTGGGGGCAAAGACTTTCAGAGCAATTAGGTGGAACTCCAGCCAAGTCTTGAAGCAGGACAGAGTCATCCCCACCTTCCCAGAATGTCAGGGCTTGGAAGGCACCTCTAGAGATCACCTTCTCCTCATGGTGAGGTGGAACTTCCTATGGTCTAGCTCCGTCCCAGAAGAGATGCTCAGATCCCTTCATCATCCTCAGAGATGATGAACATGGAAATGAAGCACCTGAGAAGCTCTGGCTGCTCTCCAAAATATTTTCTTTCAGCCTTCCAGTGCCTGAAGGGGCTCCAGGAAAGCTGGGGAGGGACACGGGACAAGGGCAGGGAGGGACGGGATGAGAGGGAATGGTTTCAAGGTGAAAGAAGGGAGTTTAAGATGAAATTTTAGGAAGAAATCCTTTGGTGTGAGGGTGCTGATCCCCTGTGCCAGGTTTCCCAGAGAAGCTGTGGCTGCCCCATCCCTGGCAGTGTCTCAGGTCAGGTTGGATGGGGCTTGGAGCAACCTGGTCATACCCAGTGTTCCCAGCTCACACCAGTAAAACTCTTTCCATCCTCATATTCTTCTCAAGCTCGTGACACCAGCGGGCAGGTCAGGAAGCCTTGGACAAAATTCCAAGGGCATGAATATCAAGCCTTTGACTCCACAGGTATGGGAATATCTGACATTATTCATAAAGATGAGACCAAGAGGATGTTTGGACACTGAGTATAAACCCAGGGGACATGGAGCAGCTCAATCCTTGATAGATTTAACTGTGCTAGAGAAGGAATTCCCTCTCCCAGGTGCTGCAGGAAGGAGGAAAAAGAACATTCACAGCCAGAGCTGAGCAGCCCAAACATGACTGTATCCAGCAAGGTGAGAATTCCCATGGTCCTGCGTGGAGACTGAGCACTTCCCTTCCCAGGACCTCACTCCTCCCTCCTTGCATCTTCATCCCACGAGGCTCTCAGCAACATAATATTTTACCTGCCAGCAAAACAACTCAAGAAAAGAACCAGGAGAGAAGAAATTCAGGGGGAAAAAAGCAATTCAGACGTGATGCTATGGTATCCATCCAGAAACTCCAAAGTGAGGCAGCAAACCACATGTCAGAAATAATAGAAGACTTAAATGAGACATTAAATGGGATGTTAAATTACTTTTTGCAGTTGGCTAACACTTCTCAACTTAGTTCCATATTTTGAAGAGCTTTCATTTGCACAATAGCTTTTCCCTTAGAGTCCAAACCTTGTCTTTCCTGCTAATATGCATCAAAAAGGACAAAAAAAAACCAGCTCTCCCCATACCATGTTATTAGAATTGTGCCCAAAACAACAGAATTTACTAAATACTGTTGTGGGTTTGTTTTTTTTTTTTTTTTTAATGATATTGGCTTGAAGACTCGGGTCTGCAAAGCCAAATTGCAGCCATATATATAAGCTACATCCAGAGAAAATCCATATTAAGGAAGACACCACATGCTACACAGCTGAACACACACCAATCAGGTTTATAATTGTTTTACCATCCTAGGTAGCAATATTTTTCTGCACTAATCAATTCCTCCTAAGCCCACAGTATTTCTTTATTTATGGGCAATCTATTTAAATGTCTTTTCCCAGACAAGAGGACTCAGCCTCCACCCTCTTTCATTAAACCCCCCCACAATTACCATCACCCCCACCCCTAAGAAATCAGTGCCTTCAAGAGGAAAGCAACTAAAACCAGGCAGTAATTTGGGGCTGACAGATTTACTAATGGATCTTTAAAGCTGGTAAAGCCTTGGGTAGCACGTCAAGGATCTCCAGGAGATAAATTTGGTAAAAGCCTGTCCAAGGCCAACCCCTGAAATATGGCTCAATAAATGAATTAATTGACTTCTCTGGAGCCATTAAACCAGCAAGAAAACACCAGAGGAGGCAAATATCAACTGGAGAAATGCAGCCCCAGCTGGTGTTTTAGTGAACATTAGGAGGACACCCTAAATCACCAGTGAGCAGCCTGAAGGAGGAACCACTTAGCAGCAGAGATGTTTGCCTTCTGGTAAAGCCCTGGGGGGTGTTATGGCTCTGGGCTTCTCCTCATTAGACATTAATTAGCAGAAAGAAGAGGCTCCATGGGTGCTGCACCTATGACTGGAAAGAAAAATACTCCTGACCTCATGTGAGAGCCAGGCCTGAGGATGGAAAAGCACCACAAGCTCCACGTCCTCAGGCAGGGATGTTATTTGGGTTCTACCGTGCTCTGGGGAAACCGCCCTGGGGTGCTGGGTCCAGTTCTGGGGTCCCCAAGACCAGAAGGAGATGGAGCTGTTGGAGTGAGTCCAGAGGAGGCCCTGGAGATGCTGGGAGGGCTGGAGCAGCTCTGGAGCCAGGCTGAGAGAGTTGGGGTTGTTCAGCCTGGAGAAGAGAAGGCTGCAGGGAGACCTTAGAGCACCTTCCAGTGCCTGAAGGGGCTCCAGGAAAGCTGGGGAGGGACTGGGGATGAGAACATGGAGTGAGAAGACAAGGGGGAATGGTTTTAACCTGGAAAAGGAGAGATTGAGGTTAAACATTGGGAACAAATTCTTGAATTTGAGGGTGGTGAGACATTGGAAGAGACTTCCCAGAGAAGCTGTGGCTGCCCCATCCCTGAGCCTCCAACTTCCAGTTTGTCATCAGGAGCAGAGAGTGGGTTACAGCAGATGCTGTAATTTTATGTTTTCTGTGTGGTTAATACCATTTCACCTCGTTCTTTATCAAAGAATATCATCATGGAATGGTTTGATGTGGAAAGGACCTCAAGTTCCACGGGCAGGGACACCTCCCAGCAGCCCAGGTTGCTCCAAGCCCCATCCAACCTGACCTGAGACACTGCCAGGGATGGGGCAAAAAACCCACAGGCAGAATATATGGTTTACATTTGTATTTCTCTGTTCCATATGTCAGGGTTAGTACCCTGGTGATAGCAGTGTTAAACAAAGCTGGTTAATAAAGTTAATAAATAAAGTGAAATGCAGTTGGAGTGGCCTGGTCAATCCAGAGCTCATGGAATGTGTGAAAAGCAGTCCTTGGCTTCTCTGCCCTGAGCAGGAATGTCAGAAAAAAAAAAAAAAAAAGAAAAAGAAAAAAAAATATTAAGTGCAAATCAAACAAATCAGAGAGAGAAGATAGGATGAGAGGAGTTAAAAGGCAGGGTGGCATCTTTTTAGCTTTTGCAGGTAATGTGCAGTGCATTTACACAACACTATTTATCCACTTAGCTCCAAATAATTTATAAAGTGTTAATTGACTCACGAAGCTTTGCAATTTTCCCCTGGGAGTAAAAATAAAAACATCATTTATCCTCCCTGAGTGCTGCTGGGGAATTTTGCAGCAGGATGGTTGGTTGAGCTCCTCCTCAGTTTGCTTTTGGCCAGAGCTGATTCTGCAGAGCTGGTGCTGAGCTCCCAGCAGTTCTCCTGCCCAGCATCTTGTAGGAAGCTCCTGAGCTTCCAGGAATGTGACTCCCAGTTTGCTCTTGGCACAAATCCCACCACAGCTGGTGGCCAGAGCCCTCTCTGAACCTCCCCTGGCCAGGACCAGGCTCTCCAGGACAAATCAAAGCTGGTTTTGCCAGCAGAAAGAGTTGAGAACTTTACCCCCCAGATCAAACCAGTTGCTGTTTCACCTGCTCTGCCCTTTTTCTCATCTTCCAAGTGACTGAAGCAGAACTCAGCACTTAATTAACTTGGTTCAAAAGCCTCTTTTGCTCCAGAGTATTTATGGGATGCTTCAAGGTGCTGGGACATCACGTCTAGACCACGTTTTTTCCAAGGAAAGTGGGACCAGATGTTCCTTGAGGCTCTTTCCAACCTGGAATTCCCTGAGTTCACAACTCAGAACAGAAATCCAGGTTAGAAATCAACACCACTGCTCCTCTCCCTGTCTGAACACCCCATTTTACCTTTCCAATTTCACCCACAAGCTGTTCCAAAAGCACAAAGCTCAGAGGACATCACCAAGTCCTGCTGGCCCTCTCTCATGGAGCAACATCCACCCTCTTGAACCAACCTGGATGTTCACTGGACAGAATTTCAGATCCAAGTTCCTAGTTCAGAAAATATGGGGTTATAACCACTGAAAAAAAAGTTTCAAGACCTTTCTCTCCCTAACCTTAGCTCTCCATAAGCCAGATCTGTCACCCACCCACCTTTCCCTTTCTGGCTGTCTTGCCATCCTGACTCTTTCTCCATCACTAAGCCCAAAACCAGGAACAGAAAACCTTTTGCCACAGCTCCTTCAACTGCCAAAACATCCTCCTGACTGCCATATGGAAAAAATTAAAAAAAAAAAACCCACAAAATTATTTCATCCTGTTAACCAAACTTCTAGCTTCTCATTTTGAAATCATCAGTAGTATTCAAGCCACTGAGAAGTTTAATAGATCCACTCCAGTCTTGTGCTCCACAAAACTGACCCTTAGGTAGTCACATCTCTACTAAAAATCTTCAAAAAATCTGTCCCACCCCATCAGAAAACACTGAAAGGAAGCAAATGGCAAGGCCACCAAGTTATTTCTGTAGCTTAACAGAAAATAAAAGCAATAAAACGCCAAGCCAGGAACATAAAATTCATCCTTGTCCCTAGAAGATGATGAAAAAACCAAGATGGGGCCTCCAACAAGTTGCCTTCCCTGCTCCCTGGGGCTGAGGAACCACAGCCTACACTTCAATATCAAAATAAATTCATCTCTTTTTTAACTTTCCCTCTGGAAACCACCATGGTGCCCCCAGGTAAGGGTGAAAGCATCAAACTCCAGGTCAACCAAATATTTTAACTCCTTCCTTCAGGTACCATTCCTGAAGTTTCATCTCCTGTAAAGGAGATATTTCTACTTCTACATCACCATCTCTCTCCAGCACCAAAACAAAAGCTTCACAAGCTTTAAATTTCCCCACCAGTCTCTCAACTTATTGTTAAATAAGTCTCCAGAGGAAGGGAAACCAAGCCTGGAGGGTTTTTTTCCTTAGGAAAAAACCAATTCATGCCATTCAGCCTCTGCCAAGACAACACATCTTCACCTTAGAAATTATTTCCCAGTATCTGTCTCTATTTCACTGCATCTCACAACACTACAAAAGAATCCAACTGCAGCTAATTCCCCCCAGAAAAAGCTCAAATATTACCCAATTCTTCATTTCTGTCCATTATATTTAATCTGTCTGAAATGATATGGAATTACCTACTCCTTTAACCACGGATTTAGGGATTTACAAGCAAGTTTCTCTCTTTAATTGCAAATTATTCTTTTATTATTATTCATTTGGCTTATTGGAGCTTTCAGCACTTTTCTTTATCTCTGTTAATCTTTTTGATGACTTTGCCAGTAAATATTTTTCCTCTCTTCCTAAGAAATGACTTCACCTACCCCCAAAAATCTGCACACAACATCCACGAGCACCCAACATCCCCTCTGAGGTTCCCCAGGGAGCTGGGACATCACCAGAGCACTGATTTACCAACATGGAAAAAAAAATAAAATAAATAAAATTTAAAAATCACTTTTCTCATCATGCCTAGTGATTGCTCAGGCCATCAACCATGCTTCATATTTGGGGCTCCTCAAAACTACAGGATTTCATTCTAATTATACAATCTCCCACTGAAGCAGCTGGCAAAAAAGAGGCAAACCTCAGCCAGCTTCTATTTTCTTAATATTTTCTTCCATTTCCTTAACCTGGATCATAACCAGGACATTCAGAGAATTCTGCTTGATGGGTTTCAATATTTGAAGAGGCAGCAAATCATCCACCCAGGTCTTTGCAGGAGTGGGTTTTAACATTATGGTCTCCATTATTTTGAAAACAAATCCAGCAAACTGCAGAGTAATTTTGTTAGGGTACTTATCCTTCCAATATTTGGGATGGAAAGTCACTAAAACCACTTTTACAACTCTATCTGTATCAATAACCCATCTAGACATGACACAGCTCCATATTATGGCCAGAACTTAAGAGGGAAGTTTGGTTTATTTGTTTTGCCCAAGCACTGTTGATGTCCCTATAGCTATTGGCAGCACAACGTGGGGTTTTTTTTCCCCTTTTAGTCACAAGACTTTTTATGGGAATTAACATTCCTTAGGAAGAAAAGACTGAGAATATTCAGGTCCTCAAGTGGTTCATATACTGAGTTTTTGATTAAAAAAAAAATAAAATAAAAGAGAATAATGCTGCACCTACTAACAGCAAATAATTCCCTGTGTCCTTCCACACACTGAATGTAATTTAATTCCTCCTGTGGCCTCACTGAAGTCTCTGCAGCAAGGATTAATACTTGGGAGGAATAAAGGTGGCAGAATATCTGGAGAAAGAGAGGAAAGGCAAATTGCTTCTTCTGGAGACTGTTTATTGTCTGGAAGGCAACACAAAGTACCCTCAGAGGTGGAAGTTGAGGATGAGGCATTCAAAGAGCCCCCACTCCATTTGGTAGGAAGTCCTCCCAAGTTATTTTATTCCTCATTGCCCACTTCTGGAATGAAAATCTAGTTACCTGCTGCCCCAGGGGGCATTTTGAGCAGCTGCTGAAGAAGGAAGGATGAGGGACTGACTACAGGATACAAGCCCCATCTTTTTGCTAGCTTGCCTGCAAGCCCCAGCAAACCTGGGAGATGTTATTCCTTGGGTTTCCTAATCCCCCAGGATTTATTACACTGCTGAGAGGAGTTGGACATAATCACTTTTGTCATTAAATTTCACTCACCTTTCTCCTGAAAGCAAACAACCAAAAAAATGCAGGGAAACAAAAGCCAACAAACAGCTTATTCATTAGCATTAAGGACTCTTCCCAGCTAATTAAAATGAAATTTCCCCCTTGCCACCCCCCAAGTGATCACTCAGTTCCTTTTCAAACAAATCTGCACTAAAGGCAAAAAGAAAAACCAACTCAAGTTACATTAAAAAAAAAAAAGATGCTCCAAGATAGCAATTTAAAGCACCTGAATAGGCTCAAATATTATAATATATATTTTAATATGAAGAGACAACCTGAACATGGACTTCCAAGCCAGGGAAAGAGGCAAGTGAATGAAAATTGGAGTCAAAATAGTTGTCACCATATGCAGAGAAGAAAAAATTTGACTCCTTGGGATGTCTGTGCATCCTGAGTGCCAGGGCCACCCACCAGCCAGGGCTGGACTCTCAGCCACAAAGCAGTAAGGGATTTTGGGGGTAGGTGGGTGTCCAAAATGAGGGAAAAAAAAAAGAAAAAAGAAAAAAGAAAAGAGAAAAGAGAAAAGAGAAAAGAGAAAAGAGAAAAGAGAAAAGAGAAAAGGAAGAAAACAAAAAAGGGGAAAAAAGGAAAAAAAAGAAAAAGAAAGCAAAAAAAGAAAAAAATTAAAAAAAGAAAAAGAAAGAAAAGGAAAAAGAAAAAGAAAAGGAAAAAGAAAGGGAGAAGGAGAAGGAGAAGGAGAAGGAGAAGGAGAAGGAGAAGGAGAAGGAGAAGGAGAAGGAGAAGGAGAAAAGGAAGAGGAAAAGGAGAAGGAAAAAAGGAAAAGGAGAAGGAAAAAAGGAAAAGGAGAAGGAAAAAAGAAAAAGGAGAAGGAAAAAAGGAAAAAAAAAAGAAAAAAGAAGAGAAAGAAAGAAAAGGAAGAAAGAGAAAGAGAAAGAGAAAGAGAAAGAGAAAGAGAAAGAGAAAGAGAAAGAAAGAGAAAGAGAAAGAGAAAGAGAAAGAGAAAGAGAAAGAGAAAGAGAAAGAGAAATACTGGAAACAAGGCTGCCACATCCTGAATCCTAAAGGAACACACATCCCCCTTCTGTTCCCCAACTCCCTGGTTTCTGGTTCCCACCATCCCCTCCCATCCTCAGCCCTGCTCCATCGAGGAGAATATTCCCTGTTTCTGCTCCCCTGCCTCCAAAACACCAAGAAATGTATTTCCTTCCCCAACCCAACACAGATGTCATGTTAGAAAAGCACTTTGTGAGCCAAGTTACTGTGGAAACAGAGATATCCATCACCACAAGTAGTGTGGAAAGAGAGAGGTAAGTGGGTCATTCTCAACATTTTTTTTACCTAGGTCTACCAAGAAGAAATAGTCAGCTTTAAAAGGCATCTCTTTTTTTATTTTTGCCTTTGAAGTTTTACACTGGACACTGATTTTATACTAAAAAAAAAAAAAAGCCATCCTCCAAACCCTCTCCCTTCAGGTACAGAACTGTTTGATGGAGCACTGGGAGAATTTTATTAGGATGTCTCAAGATGGGAACTTGTGCTGCACTTCAATTATCACTTTTCAGAACTTTCCTGGACCCAAGGGATGGGAACATTTCAACAGGAGAATCCCTGGGGCTTTCCTGGCATGCAGGAGTTCACGTCCATCCCCATCCCCATCCCCATCCCCCTTCCTGCTCAGGATCAAAATCATCCATTTACCTGGGGCAAATCATCATTTCTTGCACTTGTATTAGACAAAACAGAGTTATTTCTGAGGTTATCCTAATGAAATGATTCATCTTGAAAGAGCTTGTCTGAAAATGATTTCTCCAAGCCTACTGATGCAGTCCTAAAACCACCCTTTGCTTGTGAACAACAGGTCCAAATTATTCTAGCAACTTCAAGACAGATTTTTTAAGCTAATGACTACTTATGCTTAGGGACTAGAGAAGTGATGAGCACCTAGATTAATTAATTTCCCTCCCAGAGAACTGGGAGTACCTCCAGCTTTTTCCAAAGGAGCTGCACTTCTGTAGGAAAAATGACCTAAAAATCCATTTTCACTGAATGATCTCAGAGATGCTTTCTCCTCAGTCAAGTTTAGACACAGAAAGAAATCCCAGGCACAAGCTGTTGCCCATCACTACTCAGCAACTCAAACTTTGAACAGGAAAGAGAGAAAATAAGAACATCCTGAAGCCCAGCCAGTCCTGATGGAGGTGGACATGGAACAGAGGGCAGAGGAGCTCCAGCATCTTCATGGCATCCTCTGGACTTGCTCCAACAGCTCCGTGTCCTTCCCAGAAAGACACAAGACTCCTGGAATTGGACTTTGGTTCCCCAAGCTCCCTCCTAACTGGTGCCACCAGCAAGGGCCACGGCACAGACAGCAGATGCAGGAGCAGGAGGTCCTGTCCCACCTTCAACCCACTTGTTTCTGGTTCTTGGGGGAACCTCTGGGTCCAGAGGCAGAAGTGGGCTGGAAAGGTTGTGCTTTCAAAAAAAGAAGGAAAGAAAAGAGGAAAGAGGAAGGGAGAGGGCTTCCCACCACCTCCTCAAGGTGGAACAGCATCATTTTGGAGCCAAGGAACCAAAAAAAAAGCAACTTATTATCTTGCCTGTGATGTGATTTAAATGTCAGTCACAGGATTCAAGTCCTTTCTCTTTAAGTGTATTTTTTTTTCTTCAATCATTAAGAAAATGTTTGCACGAGCTGCTTGATGCTCCTGCTTCCCAGAGTGAAATCACTGGATCTCAGCTGCACAATTTCTCTCAGGGCTAAGGAGAAGCAAAAGGCAGGATCAGACTACTTAGCCAAGCCCAGAAAAAAAAAAAAAGACAGGCAAAACCCAGAGTTCTATTTTTAAGTTGAAACAGCAGGTGCTTGTGCATATTTAGCCCCAAGTGTCAGAGACTGGGTACAAAAGACCATTGCAGAGTCAGACTGCATGCTGCAGAACAAAGAAAAAAAAAACAAATCAGATCCTGCTCAGTGCTGAAATTAAGCTCCAGGGAATAAACTTGAAGAATGAGACCCTAAAGAAAAATATCATCCAGCTCCTGTCCGTTTGGAAGGGGAGGGATGACACACTTCAGCCCCTCAAACCTGAGTCAATATTTTTCTGGTGCCTAAAAAGAATTAAGGAAAGCAGCTTAGGACCCAGACCACAAAGTTATTTGATGAGCAAAGCTGGAAGCAGCAGATAAATCAAGTAATCAGCACCTGCAATTATTTATTCTTTTTTTCCCCTCCCAGTTTTACTTCTGGAATTCAGGTAAGCCAGAAGAACTTGCTTTTCTTTCTTTCTTCCTTTCTTCCTTTCTTTCTTTCCTTCTTTCCTTCCTTCTTTCTTTCCTTCTTTCTTTCTTTCTTTCCTTCTTTCTTTCTCTTTCTTTTCTTTCTTTTTTTTTCCTTCTTTTCTCTCTTTCTTTTCTTTCTTTCTCTTTTTTCTTTTTTCTTTTCTCTCTTTTTCTTTCTTTCCCTTTCTTTCTTTTCCTTCTCTCTTTCTTTTCCTTCTCTCTTTCTTTCTCTTTCTTTTTCTTTCTTGTCCTTCTTTTCTCTCTTTATTTTCCTTCTTTTCTCTCTTTATTTTCCTTCTCTCTTTCTTTTCCTTCTCTCTTTCTTTCTTTTCTTTCTTTTCCTTCTTTTCTCTCTTTTCTTTTCTTTTCTTTTCTTTTCTTTTCTTTTCCTTTCCTTTCCTTTCCTTTCCTTTCCTTTCCTTTCCTTTCCTTTCCTTTCCTTTCCTTTCCTTTCCTTTCCTTTCCTTTCCTTTCCTTTCCTTTCCTTTCCTTTCCTTTTTCCTTCTTTTCTCTCTTTCTTTTCTTTCTTTCCCTTCTTTTCTCTCTCTCTCTCTCTTTCTTTCTCTCTCTTTCTTTTCTTTCTCTTTCTTTCTTTTCTTTCTTTCTTTCTTTCTCTTTCTTTCTTTTTTCTTTCTTTTCCTTCTCTTTCTTTCGCTTTCTTTCTTTTATTTCTCTTTTTTTTTTTTTTTCTTCTTTCTTTTTCCCCATATTCTCTTTGCATTTGGGGTTTTTTTCTGCTAAAATTTCAATCAAATACCTTCACATCCCATGGTTCATAATCTATCTGCTGGCCAGAGTAAACTTGAGCCACCATTAGAAACAGTCGTGAGAAGAAGCTGCACCTGATGATCTTTTTAGTTTGCTTTGCAAGAGCATTATTTGAGGACAATATTTGCATTATTTACAGTTGTAAAAAAAATATAAAGGCACCTACAGCCTCCAGTTTTGGGGAGAACAGTATAACCAGTACCCAAGCCAAGACATACAACCAGGAGTTAGGGGCATGACTGCTGACCCATCTCATGAAAAACCCCCTCTGCACATCCCAAATTAAGATTTTGGGAGCATTCAGCAGCTCTAGATAGGTGCCAGCCTGGATTTGTCCTCCTCTTGGCCTTGCAGACACCAGCACAAACCCTCAAGCATGGTTCTGGGAATGTTCAATTTTCCAGAATTTGTGAAGAAAAATCAATCTGTGTGTTCCAAGAACTGATTCTCTTTGGTCCCCAAAATGCCCAAAAACCCAGGAGCAGCAGCAGCCTTCCCATCCTTTCTCTCTCCCTACTTGCATGGCATTACCAAGTGACAAAAATTATAAAAACTGAGACAAATCAAAGCCCCTGATTATAATTTCTAATTTTGATATCGATTGAGACACAAACCCCTTTACTGGGGGCTAATGCTGTGCTGGAAAGCACAAAATGGAAGAGCCAGACATTGCTGCTGTGCCAGGTGCAGCTGAGAATCCCATTAGTCAAAAAAAAAAAAATTAAACAGGCTCAAAAATTAATGTAGAATCAAGCCTCAAAGTAACAAACAGCATCCCAAAGTGACTGTGTTTATCAAGTGCTTGGATGCTCCTATGTTTCTTTAGGTTTAATGAGTACAATATATAGTATATGTCAAGGCTGCTCCCCAGCAGAGCTTCATAAATAAATTGATTTCTTAGAGCTCCAATGAATCTCCAAAGAGGGAACCTGAAGGATGAGCCAGCCTGGGTTCATAAAACACTTCTTGTAATAAAGCGTCGTGTGTGAAAACGGAGGTGAGAGATTAAAAGGAGCTGAGAGCTGAAAATGATGCAAGCAGTGGGGAACCTGAAAAGAAAGGAAGATTTTTTTATTATTATTTATTTTTTTCCTGCTACTACAGGCAGAGGTGGCCACTGAGGTTGAGGCAGGAGAGGAGAATTTGGGTGGAGAGAGCAGCTCGGATTTTCAGAGCTAAACAGCCCGCTGCAAAAAATTGGGAAGAAAAGCCAGCAAGGTCTGGATGTAGAATTCCAAAGCTGGGTGAAAGATGAACCTCTGGGGCCTCTACAGAGCAGATGAGCACAGGTGGTAGGTCAGGGAACGGGCCAAACCATCCAACAGCAGCAATTTGCTCTTTTCAGAAGAAGACAAACTTATCCAGCAGGTAAAACATGAAACCTTCCTGCATGGGAGGGCTCAGACTTGTAGCTGAGATTTATATATAAGATCTGAGATATATATATAAGATCTGAGATTGATATATAAGATCTGAGATTGCTATTTAATAGCTGAGATTGATATTTAATAGCTGAGATTTACATATAAGATCTGAGATTGATATTTAATAGCTGAGATTGATATTTATCTACAAACCAACTTGCTATTTATTTAGCTCCTTAACTATTTAATTTATTTCTCCTTCTACACTGACTTAAAAAAAAGAAGGAAGTTTCTCAGCTTAATAAGCTCTGTTTTGATAGTTTTCAAGGCCTTTTCTGTTGGGTTTTTCTTTCTTTTTTTTTTTTTCCCTCACCAGATGGTACGTATTCAACACTTCAAGCTTTTTTCCCAGTCTCTCTTTGTGTGGCAGCACACGTTATTATTTATTTATTTTAAACACAGAAGGATGTTCTTCTCCCTGTGGTAGCCAAAGCATTTTGGTTCAACTTGTCTTGAAGTGACACCCTACAACAATTCCCTTCAAAACAACCATGGAGGGTTGAGGACATCATCTACTCAAAGATGATGAACGTGTAGCAGATGATGGTAAAAATTCATCAGTGAGAGATATTACAGATGGTTACAAGCAGCTGGTTGATCTGCAAGACTCCAGTAGTCTGAGAGCTGATTAACTATTCATTAAGGAGATGTTAACCATTCATTAACCCTTTCTGGAGGATGTATGTGCAGAAAATTCAGATGGTGTGGCACCAGCTTTGCAGGGAGTTTGTTTGGAGGACAAAAAAAGTCCCCAGCTCCCTGCTCTGGCTGGTTTTTAGCAGTGCCATCAAGTCTCAGTGCCCATTTACTCTGCCTTTGAAATATTCCCTTTTTCTCTGCTTTGATGGCCCAAATGGTTACCCCCATTTGGGCACCTCTTTCCCCAGGCTGGTATTTTGCATTCTTTCCAGCTCCTTTGCCACAAAGCTGGTGGCAAATGCACCACCAGCTCCCAGAGCTTGTGTCCCTGAGATTTTTTTTCCTGTGCATCCTGGGAACCAAGTCATCAAGAGACACGGAAAGAAAAAACATCAAGAGATTAAAATACCCCAATGGATAAACTTCACACTTTAGCATCTTCCAGTGAAATTTTTTCCATGATGATCTCACCCTCGGGCTCTGTGCCTTTACTCCCACCAGTTTCCAGCAGGATTACCAGATCCCAGAAGGTCCCTGCAGCATGACAGAGGTCAGAGGGGTGAAGAGTTTCTTCCAATGTATCCCCCAGCAAAAAGAGAAGACTTCTTTCCAGCACCCTAGCAACCCCTTTCTCCCAAAAATCTATTTTTTGCCAGCAATAGCAGAGAAACTTCACTGCTTCAGCTCCACTGTGGTCCTTGTTCTGCATCTCATTTTGGGGAGGACGTGGTCAGATGAGTTTGTGTCAGCTCTTTCTGCAGCTCTTTGCCTTCTTTGGGTGAAACAGAGGGCAGCAAATTAAACCTTTTCCCTCAAAGGGACAGAGTTCAGCTCTCACCAAGATCTCCATTAACCCTGGGCTTGAGGTTTGGGCTGAGGCTGCCGTGGAGACAAGGGCCCTTCGACATTTGCCTACAGCCCCCATCATCAAAAATTATCAGCCTGCAGTGGGAAAATAATAAATCCACACAAGCAAAACACCCTTGCAGTATTGCACAGTCATCTTTAAAGCCAAGCAGCAATAAAAACAAAGAGCACCACACATTCCTGTTGAGAGATGAAGCTGTACAGCTGGTTGGAGATCTGCAACTCCAAGGGTTATAGCCCAGGAAGATATTAGAGAGCATTTTGTTGCAGACTGTGTTATCTGAGAAAAAAAAAAACCAGCAAAACAACTGTTTTGGAATGATTTCAACTCAAGAAAATTTGGATGAGACCCTCTTGCCCTGGGAGGTCAAAGTATATTCTGGTACAACTCCTGTTCTTGCAAAAAACATTTGAAGATATATATGTTATGTCCTTGAATAAAAAGGGGTTCTAAAATGTCTCAGATTTAAAATAGGGAATAAAAAACAAGAAAAAAAAGTGGTGTTTTCTCCCATGAACAAAAATTGCTATGGGGGGAATAGAGAAATGTGCCAGGAAAGCACAACTAATGGCTGATAAAGAAAAACTCTTTATTTTAGATAAACAAAACCTTTTTATTTTAGAACTAAGGTCTTACAGGAGGAGCTGAACCTCCAGCTAAACCCTTCAAAGGGGAGCCAGGAACATCAAGCCATTAGAACAGGGCTTGAAAGCAGCAAAAAGGCCCTGAAAAAAAATATTTGTCTACTTCCAGGTGACAACCAACTCTTCTCCAGTGACCACAAGCCCAAGTTACTTGTTTGTAACCTTCTCAGCTGTCTCAGGGCAGAAAAATCAGGCACCCAGGGTTTGTGCCTGTGCTGGTAACTCTTTTTTATTCTCTCTAGATCACCTTATCAATTTTCCATCATGTTGTCATCATCTGCAGTTTCATGATAATGGATCAAATCCCACATCAATATTCCCTTTGCAGGGCCTCCAGCCTGTGACATGACCATGAGGGACCAGAAAGCCACCAATGCCTTGCATTTGGCTACCAAAGTCACTGATTTTTATTTTATTCTCAGCAAGAAGTGAAGAAATTGAAGGAGTTTCTCTTCCTCCCCTAGACATCAGCCAGGTGGGTTCATGCAAGCAGAGAATGAAGGTTTTCCTGAGGGTTTTTACCCCACCACCAGCATTGCTTTCCCACTCAGGGTTTCCATTCATCACGATTCCACTGTTCAATGTGACCAAATGTTAAATGTGATGACAACAAACCAACAAAAAATCATCACTGTGGGGTTTAATTAACATGCAGAGCACTGACAAACCCAGCGAGATGTGTTCCCCGAGGGATAAATGATGACAGTGTGGGTTTTATTTGTTTTAAAACCTTGGAAATTAATTAACATGAAGCTCACCAAGAGAGGAACTTGTGTCAGTAACTATAATTAATTCTCAGGTCGTTAGAAAAATCCCACAAACTCCCTTGGTTCTCCAGGGCATTTCATCAGGAAGATGTTGACCAAGCTGCACCTTATTCCTCAACACAGTCAGAGGAAAAAGAAGTTGAAAAGTTTATAAATTCACCATTTATAAAAGGAAGATTTTGCCTACCCTGGTAGGGGGACAGGTTGCATTAATTCCCCTCTTCCGAGCATCACCAGAATATTTGGAAATTTTGCTTTTTGTGTTGAAACATTTGGGGCTTTCTGCAAGAAGTTTATGAAGATTATAGGGAATTAAGGAAGCTGAACATCCCCAGCTGACTAAAATATCATTTAGGCTGGAAAAGACCTTTAGCATCATCAAGTCCAAAGATCTAATTATTCATAGTCCAGGTATAGGACATCAGATATTTTAAGTGTTGAGTATCTTAATATTTAGGGACTACCTTCCCCAAAAGTAACTTTATTTTAAGCTCTGTGAATAATTCACCTATCTTTGTTTAGTCAAATAAGCTTCACATTTGAAGCATCATCCAGAATGGAAATTATTCTCCCAAGAAATCTGCTGAAAGCCAGATTTCCACGTGCTGCCACTTGCTGAAAGCAATGTGAGAGAGAACAGCAAAAACTTGGGAGTTTTGACATCCAAAATTTCTCTTTCTCTCCCTTCAAATGTAGGAATGTGCTGCCCAGTTGCTCCACAGTCACCTGCTCTCATCTGCTCCAAATGATCCTATCTCCAAAGCAGCTATAATTAAAGAAAAAAAGCCTCTCAAGTATTTAACATTTGTCACATTGCTTTTTCATACTACTCTTATGCCTGTTTGCAACATCAAAAAACCCCCTGCAGCCTCTAACTCTGCTACATATCCCCTGCTCTGAGATTTCTTTTTGACAGGGAATTAAAATGCAATCCAGGTTTTTACCTTTTAATTCAGTCCTTTGCTGAATACACCAGCACTGCTTTGGGTCTATTCTTTCTTCCAGTAGTGAATAAACAGCTGATTGCAACATTTTTTGCCTCTTGTCAATGATGCAACAAAACACAGATTCTCCACAAGGCAAGGAGGAGAGAAAATTTGCAGTGAGGTAAAAAAAAAAAAATATTACAGCAAACAAAACAGGTTTTCAGACCAAGCAATCCAGGTAATGAACCTGCTATAGAAATTGCCAGAAAAATCATGTTTTAATGTTTCCTTTTTTACATTCACAGGGGCACTGGCCAACCCTGATACTCCAGACACCTCAAGGATAACCAGGACTGAAAAAAAAGAGCTTCCCACAAAAACATTTCCCCTTTTTAAAATTTAATTTTTGTGTAAACATATTCTCTAAGCACCACTTCTTTGGCTAGGACATTAAAATCCTTCACAGCATTATTAAGAAACTAGAGAACCACGTGAAAATGCATCCTGCTACTCATAGTAATGATTATTTTAACAACTAAAAAGAGTTTTCACAGCCCTGTTGGCTGCTTTGTGGAGCTACAGCTGGATTCCCCCCTCCACAAAAGCTCCTCTGCTGTGGGACACATCTCCCAGCACATGCTCCCATCAAAAAAACTTGGGAATTCAATTACTGGGACATTGTTTCCATCAAGCCCAGTCCGAGTTCAGCTTGCAGAGCAGCCACATCAATTTTCTAGGCTTTAATGGCAAGCAGCAAAAGCCCAACTTGATTCTTCACCAACCTGAACTTTGAGGTTCTGAAGAACTTTCAGAACTTCAGGTTCTTTGCTGAGATGAAATTAAAACTCAGCCCAAACCTTTTCAATGCACTACTACATGGTGTAGCAGCTTTCTACCTGCTGGAATGACATCTCCTCACCAAATCTTGCAGCTTGTGGCTCCTTTTAGCTCCATTTGAGAGGTTATGATTTCAGCTACACCACCAAGGGGTGGTTTTCCTCCCTCCAGCATCTTTCTCTTAACTCAGCTGCTCATGAAAGAGTTGACAATAAAACTCTTGCACTGATTTGTTCCTGGGAGATGTCCAAGAATTCACTGGAACATCAATTCTCCAAACCTCCTTGATCCAAATGGGATGAGATGGCACCAACCCATGCTGAAAGAGCACAAGGACATCCCCTGCTCTGTCCCTCCCACATCCCCCATGACCAAATTTCCACTCCCTCAGCCCCTCTTTGAGCACCAACCTCAGGTTCTATCTTCCTCCTCATCCTGAAGCATTTTTGTGGCCAAAGCAAAACATTTGGAGCCCCTCACTGCCCCAACTTCCTGACCTCTTCCAGGCTGGATCCCATGCAAGGTTGATGGATCACAGCTTGGTATGGTCCTGCTTCTCCCCTCCAAACTCTCCACCCAACTTCCCCACTCACTTTTTCATGGAAGAAAGAGCAGCAGGAGTGGTAAGACATGAGGAGACAGGGATGGTGAACCCAACACTGATTCCACGGATGCAAAAACCCATCACGACACGACAGCCCTCCAGGAAACAAAAAGCTTTTTAAGGCCGTGCCCCCTTTCCTTCAGCTCTAAATTTCAGCTTTCATTTCAGCTTTAATATTAAGCTTCCACCCTGAAGCTCAGAGCTTTTTAAAACGTGGCTGCTGGATGTTAGGATACCTGTAAGCAGCACCCATAATTTAGGAATCAATCAGATGTAGGATCACCTCTCTGCTCCTGACTTCTCTCTGCTTCTCTTCCCCTCCAAGCAACCTCCTGCAAAAGCCCAATTGGCAAGAAAAACAACGAGATTTCAATTTCTCCAAGTCCCAGCCTGTCTTGTTCCCCCTCACCCCAAACCACTTCAGCATTTCCCACGCTGCTCCTGGAAAGCTCCTTTTATAAAACATCAATTTTCCTTTCCTTCCAGTTTCCCCCTCGCTGGGGCCTTCCAATCAGAAGATCATCTTAATTTTTTTTTTTTAATTGTTCTTTCTACCAGTTTTTATACCAATAGGCTGTGTGTGGATGTGATATATATATAGAATTGCTCAACTTTTCAACTGGCCACATCACTTGGCTGTTATTTGCCATCAGAAGGAGCCCAGCTGCAACCTGCTCCCCAGCATCATCTCTTCTAAGCTTTATTTATGGACTAGTCCCCAAATACCAAGGGGCCACGGGTCATGTCTCCCCCACAAAGTGTGGGCCAGAGTTTTAGCAATCCAAAGCATTAGTGGCCATGGCAACCCTAAGGCAATGACCTTTTGGGCTATTTTATTGCAGCATCAAATCAATATTTCTGCCTTGGGAGGGAAAAAACTGGGGCAGTCCCAGGTTGGCTTAGAAGATGCATCTAAGAGATGAATGTGATTTGGTTGTGGTTTGGGGTTTTTTTTTTTCATACTAAGAAAGATTAGAAATGGTTATGTAACAGGATGAGCCTTCAGCCACTAATGGAAAACAAATAATAAAATAAAATAAAATAAAAATACCATTAAACCCTTAAACTTGCACCTATGTTCAAACCCCAAGCCAACCAGAGGTTGGGATAAGCACTTGTTTGTTGTTAGAGTTTGTCAAATTACACACTGCTCTGGGATTAGTCCCCAGCTTGTCAAAACTACTCCAGAGGCAAAGGAAAGGATTATGGTGGGGAATTGACTTGCCTCTGACTGATTTTAATGAAAAGTCAGATTTCGGAGACAACCTTAGAATAATGTTCCCACTTCTCCCTGCAGCCTGGAGCATCTCTGCCTCTCTCCCCCCCCCCTTACACCCTTTGTCTGTTCCAAAGCTGATACCAGCACTTTGATGTGCCTTTTACTGCTGGAGCTGGTGCCCTCCCTGCAACACATCTGACTGCCAGCCCATAAATACAACTGAGCTGTGTCAGCCTGATCAAAGTGTCAGACTGTCACATCTGTCTGCAAGAAGAAAAAAAAAAAAAAAAAAATTTGCACTTGATCCGGAACACATGTAGGACATTGAAATGCTGAGCTATAAAATTACTCATCTTAAACACTGTAATAATCAGGCATGGCTGCTACAGATAGCCTGTTATTACACATGTGGTTAAAATTCAGATAAGGAATGGCTGGTTATTACTTTTACAAGCCCACAGAGCATCGGGCTTCCCCCTCCCCAAGCAACATTAACCAAGGCAGGACTGACGTGATGCCATTTCACTAAGTGACTCCACTCCTGCTCCTCAGAGGAGATTTATACTGCCAGTTCACCCAGGAGAAAAACACCTAAGCATGAGCACACGTAGCAAACTCCCACTCCTTTTGACTCCAGATTCTGCTTTATCAATCACAGGGATGTTTAGGGATTTGTCCCTATCCCCAAAGCTTTACAGAATCACCACGATGGAAAATGATCCTCAGGATCATCGGGTTCAACCATCACTCCTACATCACCTCCTGGTGATTTCTGACTCGTTGCAGGTTTGCTGGTTGCTTTAGGGGGGGTAATTTTTGCTCAAGATAACAACCAAACTGAGATTTTATTCAATCACATGGATGTTCATGGATTTGTCCCTATCCCCAAAGCTTTATGGAATCACCACGATGGAAACAGATCCTCAGGTTCAACCATCACTCCTACATCACCTCCTGGTGATTTCTGACTCGTTGCAGGTTTGCTGGTTGCTTTAGGGGGGGTAATTTTTGCCCAAAATCACAACCAAGCTGAGGCTTTGTTCAATCACATGGATGTTCATGGATTTGTCCCTATCCCCAAAGCTTTACAGAATCACCACGATGGAAAAAGATGGTTGAACCCGATGATCCTGAGGATGTGTCCTACATCACCTCCTGGTGATTTCTGACTCGTTGCAGGTTTACTGGTTGCTTTAGGGGGGGTAATTTTTTGCCCAAGATCACAACCAAGATGAAGCTTTACTCAATCACAGGGATGTTTAGGGATTTGTCCCTATCCCCAAAGCTTTACGGAATCCCCACGATGGAAACAGATCCTCAGGATCCTCAGGTTCAACCATCACTCCTACATCACCTCCTGGTGATTTCTGACCCGTTGCAGGTTTGCTGGTTGCTTTAGGGGGGGTAATTTTTGCCCAAGATCACAACCAAACTGAGGCTGGCAAACTCCCAGCTCCACGCTGCATTTTGGGAAGCTAAAGGTTGCTGAAGAAGCCTCGTGTCATTGCAGGGTGAGTCAGCACATCCAGCCATGCTGGCAGAAGAGTTTTTATTCAAATTTATAATAGGATATCAGCTTGGAAGGGACCTCAAGGATCACCTGGTCCAAGCCTTCTAAACTTATTGTCTCAGCACCCTGTTGAGCTGAGACTTCCAACTTTCCAAAGCTGAGGAATCTGTGTCTGCCATAGCAGCACAGACAAAAAAAAATCCTATTTCACTTTGAGGATAACTATCCTTGTTTTTTTTACTTTAAAAAGTGCATTGTCAAATTTGTTTTGGGGCACAGGCTGCAAGTGCAGAACCTTCAGGCTTTATTTTGGTGGGGGGGGGGGGATTTGCA
>JAAWXA010000050.1:2139189-2174505 GCA_038090715.1 Florisuga fusca
TTTTGGGGGGGGGGGGGGGGATTTGCAAGCTCAGCACCAAGCTTCACCAGACTTAAGGCTCTCTCCTCTGAAGACACTCACTTGGCTTTCTTCTTCGTGACTACATAATGAGGTTCTGCTCCAGAAAAACCTTGGAGCATGCTGCAAGGAGCCAAGCACTTCCTTGCACATTGGGGAATTTCAGCTCTGCTTTTCCTGTCCTTCTCCACCAGACCCCTGCACCATGCCTTGGAGAACACAATTTTGCTGCTGTAAATAAATTTAAACTGCTCTCAATGCAAAAAAAAAAAAAAAAAGAGACAATTTTTTCTTCCCTAGGGGCTGGAAGGAATGAACAACCTGGTGATGCTCTACCCTATGATAGGAAACTCAGGGTCAGGGCATCCCAATAACAGTGAACATTAAATTAAACTTTTTTCCTGTCCCCTTAGGAGCCTTTCAGCATTTTGACCAGAGTTGTGTTATTTAAGAACTGATCTAGAGACAGGGCTGTGTTGTTGTTTTGGTTTTTTTTTAAATAAACATTATTGCAGCTAAGAATATTTTATACCTTAATAGTTTCTTCCAAAAATCAATTCTCAAAAAAAATGCTAAGCATCCCCTACCTAAATAATTTTCAGGCATAGGTTTAAAAATCCCTCACGAAATTATTTCCACAAGATTACATCTCCAGCTCTGCAGAAAAAAAAGGGTGACCTGATTTCACCACTATTCACCTCGGTTTCTCCAGGTAAAACAAGCAACCCAACAACAGAATTAAAAAAAAAAAAAGAAACATGAAACATAACAATTCTGATTGCTTCTTTTTTGTTTGACTTCACTGCTTCCTTACACTCTGCCTGTCTGGAAACCAGATGGCAAGTCCAGAGGTCCTCAGGATTTTTATGACATCCCCTGCCAAAAATTACTGCCTTCTTCATTCAGAGGAAGAGAAGATGAGCTCTGTCCTCCCCAAAGCCTCCAAAATGTTAAAGGATAAAAAATTGCAAAAAAAAAAAACCTCTGAAAAGCTGACTTTATAAAATCAAGTTTACATTTCCTTGTCTACTACACCCTTAACACTGTAGATTCATTTTTCTCAGCAGGAGCAAATTACTCAGCACTTGAAAAAATGAAGAATTTTTATTAAGAACCAAGCACTCAACCCTTCCAACCCAAACCATTCAATCATTCTATGGTACTGAGGTAGTTTTGCACTCAAAGCCATCACTGAAGACCTGTCTGAAACTGAAAGCTGGTCCAGAATTCCCCTCTTTGAAATATTCTCCTTTACAAGTGGCCTGTCCCTTGTACTCCAGCAGTGACTCCAAGCTGTAACCACCAGGAACAAAGCCACTACACTGCTGCCCACAGAGGAGAAAGCAGAAAAATGTTGGTGGCACCCAGGGAAATGTTGCTTCCTTGGTGTGCACACACTCAAGAGGAGGCATCAAGCATTCCTTTCACATTTACCACCTCAAAGACTCTTTTGCTCTCACAACACGGCTAAAGATCTCTTCTAAACCCTCCTGTCCTGGTCATTCAGGAGCTGTGACATCTCTTGGGTCAGCCAGGAGATGTCACAAGCCCATTTTCTCCTCCTTGCACCCCAGGAGGACCCAAGACGTTCCACAGTCAAGTCCCACCTCACTCACTCTCCCTTCTTCATGGTGCCAACACCAAGGAATAAATCAAATCCCCCTCTCAGGAGTCAAAATCACTGTTTCCACCCAAATCCTGCTGGTACCTGCTGGAAGGGGGTTGGAGCCAGGGGGGGTCAGGCTCTGCTCCCCAGGAACAAGGGATGGGAGAAGAGGAATTGAGCTGGAGGTTTAGATTGGAGCTGGGGAAGAATTTCTCAATGCCTGGAAAGGGTTGTCAGGGCCTGGCCCAGGCTGCCCAGGGCAGGGCTGGAGTCCCCATCATTCCTGGAGGGATTTCCAAGGCCTGGAGATGTGGTGCTGAGGGCCCTGGGGCAGTGGTGGCCTTGGCAGTGCTGGGTTAAGGGTTGGATTTGATGATCTCCAAGGTTTTTTCCAAGCCCAATGCTTGTGTGACTCTCTGAAGAGCCTTAGGAGATCCCTCCAAGTGTAACTGTGGTCAGAGCCACTCCAGCCCCAAGTGCAGAGGCTGCAGAGCTCAGGGTGGCACAGCAAGCTCAGGACCCCCCTGGGGACAGGTGGCATCTCCTAACCCTCCACTGACCCTTTAGGGGAGGTTTAGATTGGAGCTGGGGAACAATTCCTCAGTGCCTGGAAAGGGTTGTCAGGGCCTGGAGTCCCCATCATTCCTGGAGGGATTTCCAAGCCCTGGAGATGTGGTGCTGAGGGCCCTGGGGCAGTGGTGGCCTTGGCAGTGATGATCTTCAAAGCTTTCCACCCAAAATAATTCTATAAAATCACCTGGGAAGACAACTCAGCCTTTCTCCACACCATCACCCTCTCCATCTCTTACCTGATTTTGGGAGCACCCCAGAAGAAGCTGAGCTGGTGTTTGTTCATCTCCCCCTCCTCTTTCCATTTTCCTCCAGTCTTTTGGAGGACAAAATCTCATCTGAGGTTAAATATGGAGATGTGGTGCTGAGGGCCATGGGGCAGTGGTGGCCTTGGCAGTGCTGGGCTAAGGGTTGGACTGGATGGTCTAAATCTTTTCCCACCAAAACAATTCCATCATTCTATCCTGTGATTCTAACTTCTCTTTGGTTTCAGCCCAGATGGTTTCTCAGGAGGCTTTGGCCACAAGGATGTTCTCTTGCTGCTAATTCCCCCATCAGTAATAAGTCCTTTATGTCTTTTTATTTGCTTCACAGGTGCTTGCCATGTTCTGGAGGGGAAGGGAGGAGGATGTGCAAGCCACCACGTGGGTCTTTGCTCTTCCAGCTCTGGTGGAGTTTTCTCCTGTATCCTTCCTCCCAGCTTTCTGGTGAATTTTGGAGCTAAAGATGCAGCACTCCTCCCTCAGGTGATCATATTCTTTTGCCTTTCTTCTGTTTCTGAGAGATTATGAGCTGTAGTTTTCCAGTTTTTAGGGATTTTTGGAGTGTTTGAAGTTGACCACTGAACTAGAGGATTGTCCTTCTTGGGGACATTTTTCAAGACTTACTTAAGGGATGTTTTTCCTGGCTGAAGGCTTAAGAGAACTGTTGGGACAGTAAGGAAGTTAGAAAGCAGAATGTTTGGGATATAATTTTTTAGGAATTATTCATATCCTGGCTTAGTTGTTCTTGTATTTATTTTTTTTTAAATCTCTTCTATTAGAATAACTTTTTGATGTCTCCCTGTGTTGGTGTTCTCAGAGAATACAGCATGTGGCCAGGTGGAGGGTATAAAACATCTCCATGGAGAAATAAAGGGCTTGCTTTAATTTGAAATAAATTTGGGGGAAAAAAAAAATTCAGTAATACAGCATCAACACTCAGAATCTGTTGTTCCTTTCTCAAATTTTCCCTTTGTCCCTTAAAATTATACTTCCTGTCAGTTGAAATCTGAGCCTGTAGAATGAATCTGCATCTTCAATTTTGGAATTAGAGCTTTAAAATGATGAGAGTGTGCCATGGAAATTAATTTCCATTTGAAGCTCAGTTTAGAATAAAGAGTAAAATGATTTAGATGGAGAAATCCAATGGTTTATATTAAAAAAATAGTAAAATAATATAAAGAGTAAAATTATTTAGATGGAGAAATCCAATCCATTTTATATTTTAAAAAGTCAGAATCCTCTTCTTGCTGGGAGAGAGAATGGAGACAACAAATTCCAGAAGTTTTACAGAGCTGGGATTTTGGGGAGCTGAAAAGATGAGCTCATTTCCTCACTCAGGGTCCCAGAAGAGCTGCACATTCCAGACCCTTGCAGGGCTCTGCCATCAAATCCTCCATCCTGGGCTGTTTGGGGAGCTCAGACCCACCCTTCCCTAAAATCCTTGGGGTTTTTTTTTTTTCCTCTTTCACAGCCTGCTGCTATTAGCTGCAAATTCCATTGACAAGCAAACCATCTCTTCTCTGGTGGGGAGGTGAGCTCCCAAGGAACCCAAGGGATGGGACAAGAGGAACAGCCTCAAGTTGTGCCAGGTGAGGTTTAGATTGGAGTTTGGGAACAATTTCTCCCTGATGCCTTCTTAAAATTTAAAAATAGTTGCTGGGTGGGGAGCTGGAGATGGCTCAGGTGCTTTCCAGCACCTTTGCCTGAGCAGACAAGGTTTTTCCTGGGGAGGGAGAAGGTTGTGGGACCTGTGGGATGAATGAGATGGGGGGAAAAGAAGGGGGACAGACCAAAACCCTGTGATTTCTCTCTTTGAGGTGTGTTCTGCCACAACTCCTGCCTCTGTTTGGTCAGAAGCAGGAATTCATGTCTCCTTTTGGCATTCCCAATGTCCATCTTGAGAGACTTGAGCTGAGGGAGGAGAAGTGAACTTGTTTGGGCTTCAATCCCAAACATCAAATCCAACTTTCTCAAACAAGGATGTTTTCCCTGTGTCCATCTTGGGGCTGGTAGACCAGGGGCCAAGGAGAAGAAGGGAAGGATGGAGATGGAGCAGCAGGAGTGGCTTGGGAACAGGACCTGAGAACAATGTATTCTCCTCACTTGTGGGTAGGTGTTGTCTTTTTAAGGCCACCAGAGAGACTCCAGCACCCCTCCTGTGTTCATCAATCCCAATTCTTTTAGGATGAAAGGCCCTGAGAAGTTTTTTTCCTCTCCTGTTGTTGAGGAAGACTGCTTGGAAGGAGATTTGGCTGGGGAGGAGGGTTGCTAACATCAGAAAAAGGAGAAGAATTCTTCACCCTGAGCAAAATTCCTAACTGGGTGCTGGTCTGGTGATGCTGTGAGATGTAGGGTTAACTTTTGGGGCATGGGGGGGAGACAGCAGCCAGCCAGGAAGGAAAAAGTGTCAGGACAGCTCTCCAAAAAGACAGCTCAGTCTGTTTTGGGGGTTTGGTTGTTTTTTTGGAACCTGAACTATGGGTGAAACCACTTGTGGTTTCCTGTTTTCATTAGTTGCCTTTTTTTTTTTAATTTATTTACTATTATTGCATGGTGAGGATGTTCTGGGGTTTTTTTTTAGAAGCTGAGTCAAATCTCCAGACCCACTCAAACAAGTTTGGTGCTACCATGTGGGTAGCACAGACACCTGGGGGTTCTGCTGGAGGGTTTTGCAGCCCAGGAAAAAGGAAACAGCTCTGCATGGGCAAGGAGAAGCCACCTGAGGCTCATCAGGTGAAATTTGGCTACTTTGGGACTTCTTTCTGCCCCAAGGGAACTGGAGGAGCCCTTGGAGATATTGCATGGAATCCTGAGAACTGGAGTAGACAAAGCAGGAAGCAAAAGAGCTTTAGAAATACCCCAATTATTAAGAAATCCTCAAGTGCTGATGAGTCTTATGGAATGATGGTGCTTTCCCCAGGAGTGTGTGGGAAAATATTAAGACTGGGGGGAAAAAAAAAAAAAAAATTCATGCCCTGGGCATCTCTTGGGCTGCTTTTCCCAAAAGTGGCTCTGCAGGGAGAAATCAATCCCAAGTATTGATAGAGCCCTGTAAAATAGGCTGGATGGTTGCATCTCTTCATGGTTGTGTGATGGCTGGCTGAGCTTTCCTAAAATTTGGGGTCATTTCCTAAACTGAGAAGGTTTCCCAGAGAAGCTGTGGCTGCCCCATCCCTGGCAGTGTCTCAGGTCAGGTTGGATGGGGCTTGGAGCAACCTGGGCTGCTGGGAGGTGTCCCTGCCCATGGAAAGGGGTTGGGAATGGATGGAGCTTTAAGGTCCCTTCCAACCTAAACCATTCCATGACTCTATGATTTCAGCAGCTAACAATTTAACTTATAAAGATGAACAATTAGATTCACTTTAAGGTTTCTTCCAACCCAAACCAGTTTGTGACTCTGTGATTTTTTTATTCTTTATTTTTTTTAAAGGCAAAAATGACTCCTGAAGTNATGATGAAAACAATTTTAAATTTCTTTTTCAGAAGAGAGTTTGGCCCAAGTTGCTGCTTGCTTCCATAATTTTTTTTTGGTGTGGGATTTGGTTGGAGTTTTTTTTGCCAATTCCCTAGTTTTTTTGCTGTCCAGCCAATGATTGCTTCCTGCCTGAGGAGCAGGGTAATTAAAAAGTCTCTGATTGAGCTTTAAAGGAGTCCAGAAGACAAAAATCATTCCATGATTCTAAGAGGGGTGCTACTCACAATCAGGTAAAGCTTCTATTTTGTATTCAGACCTCAGAGAGCTGCAAACTTCCTTTGGATGCTCCTAAAAACATCCTCCATACTTAAAACATTTCAAATGTTTATCTTCTAGACATATAAAAAGGTGACAGGACCCACAGCAATCATTCATTCCTTCACCTAAGGACTCCACCCAGATAACCTGAATATATACAAAACCAGGCAAAGATTTCAGCATAGAATTCACACCCTTAATTTTGCCTTCAAAACAGCCAAATATTCTTTGTGTCCCACAGCAGAGCCTGAGCCTCAAGGACTCAGTGTCCAGCCCTGAAGCTGAAGCCATTCCCTTTGTACATCTCGAGAGAAAACTGAATTGCAAAGCACAGGGTAATTAAAAAGTCTCTGATTGAGCTTTAAAGGAGTTAAAGAGGGAAAAAAAGGGAGAGAAAAAACCCCAGAGCAGGTTGGAAAGTGAAGTAGTGCTGCTGAACTTTTGATTTTGTTACTTACACTGTAACCTGAGGTGTGATTCTCTCTTTTTTTTCTTCTTTAACATCTGCCTAGGAACCAGAATCACCCAAACCAGAAAAGTGACTCCAAAAAATGAAGTGTTCAAAGTTTGAGATAAGATTTCAAGCTCAGCACTGAGGAAGAGACACAAATTTGAAAACTCCCAGCTAGGGCAGCTCTAGCCAAACACCTTTTTTTCCAAACGTGTGGAACATTCATTTCTGACTTCAGATGCCAGAGCCCAGCCCAGGTGAGCTTTTAGGACTGAATTAAAACCCCATGAAAAGAAGGTTTCTAATGGAAATGCTGACAGACTCTCAGCTCCAGCTCCACCAGAGGGAATGGCTGGGATAAAATCTGTCTCTTATACCTCCATTTCCCAGATTTTATTGCTGGAGAGAAAATTAAAAACCTTAACATCTTGCTCCCCATTAAATTGCTNTGGAGCTGGGGAACAATTCCTCAGTGCCTGGAAAGGGTTGTCAGGGCCTGGAGTCCCCATCATTCCTGGAGGGGTCTCAAATCCCTGGGAATGTGGTGCTGAGGGCCATGGGGCAGTGCTGGGTTAAGGGTTGGATTTGATGAGCTTCAAGCTCTTTGCCAACCAGAACAATTCCCTAATTCTATGATCCTGTTCCCTGCCCCCACATCACTATTCCTACTGGTTTCTTACAGGTGCCTAATGGAACTGACACCCTCTCAACTTGGCACCCTGAATGGGTAGGAAGGATTGAACCTTTTTCTTCTTTTGGTCACCAAAAATAACACCCTGGTGTTGTAAAGTACTCTGCTGTTCACCCACAAAGTGTCAATTTTACAGAACCACTTCAAGGGAAGAGAAGCAAATTCCTTTTAAAAACACTGCTCTCAAAAAGCATCCCTAGAAAAGCTGCTTTTGTTGACAAACTCCTTTGGAGTTTGCAGCACAGAAAATACAGACAGTAAACAAAATTCTACCTTAGGCAGCTCTGTTCTCACTCTTGTCTTTTCTTTTTAGATATTGACATCATCCTTTTGCCAGGCTTCAGCAGTTATCAAGTACCCATGCAAAAGGACACCCATAGCAAAATATATCATAACCTAGCTCCTGCTTATCTTAAGAGAAGGACTTTTTTTAATCCTTCATTTAAGAGGTTTATTTTTTCCTTTAATCAGGATTTTTTTTTTCTTTCTGAGCAGCCTGAAAGGAAGGAACACCAGAATACACCCAGAATTTTATGCACTCCCAAAAAAATGAACCAGAAGGTGAGGCAAAACAAGCCCAAAGGATTTTTCTTGCACTATTAAGCAGAGGTTGAAGTATTTCCCATTTAACTGGAAATCAATAAATAAAAATTAAATAGGAATTTACCCTCCTAGAAAAGCAACTGCAGAATGAAAAACCTGTGTCCTTGCCTATCTATTCTATATATTATATATATCCAAACCTGTATCATTTGGAGAGAGCTTGAAGGAACAATTCCAGCATCAGCTCCCTCCTCTCCAGTTGCCACCATGGAAAGCAAGGGGAGTTCTGTGCCAACACTAAAAAAAACTGGAGAATCCCATGGCAGCCTGGACACCACCTGCATTCCTGTGCTTCCAGAGTAACTTTTCCTGCAAATAATATTCCCCCCAGCACCCCACCTCAATGATTATCTTGGATTTTTAGCCCACGTGCCATGGGTTCAGCCTGGAGGCTTGTCCTTGGATCTGCTCTCCAGGACACAAATTTTAGATTCAATTGTAAAAAATTTTGCTGTGTTGTTTCTGGTACCAAAGACAAAGAAATGCACAGAAACAGATTGAACTGGGGCCTCTTTAGGTATTTTATTTGCCTCAAGCTTCTTTGCTGCATTATCTGCCTCAAGAAGCAGAGCCCAGCCCACAGCACAGAAAGGAAACTCAAAACCATTTCACCTTGCAGGGTGAATCTGATTCCAGCACCTGCATCCAGAAAGAACAAAAAAAATTGAAGATGCAAAACCCTGCCATCAATTCACACCACTAGAGGAAAACTTTTCAGAGTTGCAAAGATGATGAAAACAATTTTAAATTTCTTTTTCAGAAGAGAGTTTGGCCCAAGTTGCTGCTTGCTTCCATAATTTTTTTTGGTGTGGGGTTTGGTTGGGGGTTTTTTTGCCAATTCCCTAGTTTTTTTGCTGTCCAGCCAATGATTGCTTCCTGCCTGAGGAGCTCACTCCAGAAGACAAAAATCATTCCATGATTCTAAGAGGGGTGCTACTCACAATCAGGTAAAGCTTCTATTTTGTATTCAGACCTCAGAGAGCTGCAAACTTCCTTTGGATGCTCCTAAAAACACCCTCCATACTTAAAACATTCCAAATGTTTATCTTCTAGACATATAAAAAGGTGACAGGACCCACAGCAATCATTCATTCCTTCACCTAAGGACTCCACCCAGATAACCTGAATATATACAAAACCAGGGAAGGATTTCAGCATAGAATTCACACCCTTAATTTTGCCTTCAAAACAGCCAAATATTCTTTGTGTCCCACAGCAGAGCCTGAGCCTCAAGGACTCAGTGTCCAGCCCTGAAGCTGAAGCCATTCCCTTTGTACATCTCGAGAGAAAACTGAATTGCAAAGCACAGGGTAATTAAAAAGTCTCTGATTGAGCTTTAAAGGAGTTAAAGAGGGAAAAAAAGGGAGAGAAAAAACCCCAGAGCAGGTTGGAAAGTGAAGTAGTGCTGCTGAACTTTTGATTTTGTTACTTACACTGTAACCTGAGGTGTGATTCTCTCTTTTTTTTCTTCTTTAACATCTGCCTAGGAACCAGAATCACCCAAACCAGAAAAGTGACTCCAAAAAATGAAGTGTTCAAAGTTTGAGATAAGATTTCAAGCTCAGCACTGAGGAAGAGACACAAATTTGAAAACTCCCAGCTAGGGCAGCTCTAGCCAAACATCTTCTTTTCCAAACGTGTGGAACATTCATTTCTGACTTCAGATGCCAGAGCCCAGCCCAGGTGAGCTTTTAGGACTGAATTAAAACCCCATGAAAAGAAGGTTTCTAATGGAAATGCTGACAGACTCTCAGCTCCAGCTCCACCAGAGGGAATGGCTGGGATAAAATGAAGGCAATCACTCACCTCCATTTCCCAGATTTTATTGCTGGAGAGAAAATTAAAAACCTTAACATCTTGCTCCCCATTAAATTGCTTTTTCTTCCCCAGAGTTTTTTTTTTTGGTGTGCCCTTTGTGTTACCACTTCCACGTAAACATCCTCATTTTGGGTTGTGTATTAAAACACAAGCATTCAGCAGCTCAACTGAGGATTGCTTTGGGTTTTTTTCTCACCGGTGTTTAACTTCCTAGCTGGCCATTTTCTTCTGCATCTTATTCAAATTAAAGCAGGTCTATTATGCCCTGCACAAAAGTTCAATTTTCATAAAATCCGGGCAGGATTTTCCCTTTTTTTTTTTTTTTTTTGCATGAAAACAACAGTATAATAAATGCTAATCATTCTGATCTTTTCCAAGTGAAAGCTTTCCAAGAGTGTTTTTCCATTTATGAAGAGAAAACACTCTTCCAATTTGCATTCTGAAGGTTTGCATGGAATCTGAGTAGAGAAATGGAAGAGACCTACGTGTCATCCCTTCAATCCCCTGGCAGGGTTGGCTTGCATCCTCTGATGGTAAAAAGGGAATAAGAAGGTTGAAGAATGATAGCTTTTTACCTTGGCAACCCATCATCACCCACCATCACTCATGGTGTGCAGAGGAATTTGGAAAGCTCCATTTTGGTAGTGCTGGGTTGTCAGTCAAGTCCCAAACTGGTGGATATTTCCCTTGGCCAAGTATGAGCATCACTTAGGCTAGAGAAACCTGGTCCCTTTGCATTCCAGAGGTTTGAGGGTGTTTTTTCTGGCATGTGAAGACTGAGTCAGATAATTTAAATCTCCCCCCATGGTGGCATCACAACTGACCTCTCCCTCCTTTGCCCAACAAAGGTCACCAAGGACAAACAAGAGGGTTGTAAACAGCTTCTCTCCTCTGATTAAACAGCACTTCAAAAACATGTATGGATTTTGAGGAAGTGAGGTCAAGAAACCATTAGAAAGGTTAAACTGGAAACAAGAGAGCTGGTCAACAAGATTAGTCCAGGCCAGCAAATTAATTAACCTAAAGAAATCCCAGGAGGTGACTGCATCTTCATTACTTTTACTGGGGATAAAAATAAAAACAAGAAATAGGGGAAGACCTGTTAAAAAAAAAAAAAAAAAAAAAAAAAAAAAGACTCAAAGCCCCAGCTACCTAGAAACCCTCTGGGAAGCCCCCTCACCTCCAGCAGCTGATGTTTGTTCACTGTTTCATGTTCCCTTTTCATGAGCAATCGCTGCACTTTTACCATTCCTGCTGTCAGCATAAAGCAAACAAATCACATGGAGAAACATTTTTTTTTAAATCTGCTGCATTTGTATTCATCCTCAAATGTATTGCACACTCATCTAAAACAGGGATCAGAAGAATACCCCAGGCAAAAGAGCATTTAGACATCTAAAGAAGATGCTTACTCAGAACTTGGTCAGCTAAACGGGAAAGACAGCGAGCCAAAAAACTCTGCAGGATCCACTTAAGGAAATGAAGTGGTACAGAAGACTAAGTTGTCACTAGAAAATGTACTTTAGTACCTAAACTGATAGCACTGTGTATATCCCAAAGCTTTTCTGCTCTGGCTGGCCCAGCTCTTTAAACACTCAAAGAGTTTATGCTCCTTGAGATAACCAAACCTGCCAGTCACCCACTTGACCAGGAATGCAAGAAAATATCTGCCCAACTCCAATGTGCTTGTACAGTTACCTTCATTTAAATAAGGTGTAAAAAAAGGCCCCATCCTAAGCTCTTGTCAGCTGGTATTTCTGGCTGGCACCACGTGTTGCAGATTTCAGAGGAATGGTAACAGAGATTCTCTTGGAGAAGGGGTGTGAGGGGTTCACACTGCACCAAAACTGGGCTGAAATTCAAACCCTCCCATTTCGTTTGCCAGGACAAAAAAAAATCAGCCTCTCTTCTTCCCCTGCTGATGTTCTACCAAGAACAATCATCCTACCTAGGCCCAAGTGTGTGCTATGTAAAATCCAGAAGTTATCTTCCAGCTCTGGAAGCCAAGAAAAGGAGGAGATGAGACTGCAGACACATTCCTCCTCGGAGGGTGGAAGCATTCAGCTCCTACAAATCTCCCTCTTTGCCATTTAATTCTCCCCATTCACTGGAAATGACATTTAGGATCCAATTCATCACTCTCAAGGAGAGCCAGGTCCCTGATGTTCAGGAGATGCAAGGTGAGCAATTTCACTTTAGGTTCAGTGTGAACTTCAGATATTAAACCCAACTACCCAAAACTACGTGACACCAAATTTGAAACGTGTCAAATTACACTGCTCACAGGCAAAAAATAATAAAAAAATAAAATTACCTCTTTCAGCAACTGTAGCCAAAGCTTTTCCAATGCCATCCTTCTTTGTTCTTCTATACAAGACAAAGACAGCTATAAAATGACCCATTTCTACTGGCTTTACACTCGGGTTTTCCTCATGACAAAAGTCCTGGATGTTTATTCTGTTTCACAAGTGCAAGGTGTCTGCATTTTAACCCTTGGCAGTCAGCACTGCACTGCACCTCACCTGGAAGAACAGCTTCAAGAAGGACCCCACAATATTTATTGTTAAAGAATGGACAAACACCTTTCACTTCTTTCCTGCTACCTCATGCCATGAAGCACTCATTCTGCTGCTGGCTAAGTGTGGATAATCTGGACAAGCAACAAAACCAGGGATATTTAGGAAAATTGTGTATGTATCAGTTTGGTCAGGCTTATTTAATCCAGAAAAACTATATATAAACATAAAAACTTAATGCATAAAACCTACAAGTAAGGGGGTGAGAGAGATGAGATACATTCATCAGATTTTTAATGTATTAAACTGGAATTAAAGAAATTATTCCTTGGTTGCTTTTGGTCATAAATAGAATGACAGCATAGAATGTCAAGCATCTAAACACAAGCAACCTTTCCCCTCCCTCTTTTTATTTTTTAACAACATTTTATTTTAATCTGGTCTTTGTTTCTTTTCCCCAGTTGCAAAGCTGGGGTAAGTTTTGCTTCTGATCTGTTTATTTCTCTTCCTGCAAAAGATTTTTTGGAGCAATAAGTTGACAAATGCATCTGAAAGACTTGCAGACTGCAGTGAGAAAGGTGAAGAGGACAAACCACAGGACTTTGAGCCCTGCAAATTCAGCTGCCACTTTCATCCCTGCTTCCAGAGACCAAAAAACAAAATGGTATCAAGGAGAAAAATTTAAAATTTTGGAATTTTTAAACGGAAAAAGCCTTCTTCCCTAAAACCAGCCAATTTTTTACATCTGAAAATGTAAAATCTGATCTATTAATTTGAATTATTTTAATTTTCTGAAACCCCGTGCCCCTCGCTAACCAAGCCTGCTCCTTCCTCAATCCAATCTCCTCAAGCTCAACCCAAGTAAATCTCTGCCAGGCACTAAAAAAAATGAAAGCAAAACCTTTCTCCTAAATGAAATCTGTTAATTAAAGCCAGGTTTTGATGCAGCACAAAGGTAGGGGAGAGGGGGGATGGTGGTGGGCTGTGTCCCCACCGAGCATTACTCAAGAGCCCAGCAGTAAAAGGGAGCAGACAGTGCAGAAATGAGAATTTCTGCTGTCTCTTCACACCCAAATTAAAGGGAATGCAAGTCTCAAACGCTTTGGGCCTCTGGAATGTTGCTCTCCTCCAGGCTGATACACTCACTAAGCTGAAAATGATGGAAGAATCAGTGCACCGAGAAAAATCTCATCACTTTTAGCTCCCCCTTTTCAAACTTGCATTTTTTTTATGTGCAAAATAAATGGCTGGCTCACAGATGTCCACGAAAAAAAAACCCAAAAACTACAGAAGTTCTGTTTTCATCTGAGGCATTCACATATCAGAAGTATCAGCAATGCTGAGAATGAAAATATGAAATTACAACGGGCACATGGAGACAACTACAGAGCAACAGCTTCAGGCTTGGAAGAGTCCAGGTAGAAAAGAAAATGAAATATTCTCTCTAAAGCTCTCTCCTGCTTTAATTATACACATTTAGGGACACAGATGGATGGCAGGCAAGAGAACAAGGTGAAGCAATCAGACAAGATGGTGCAACAGAAGGAGAAGCACTCCAGAGCACTGGTCTCAGCACTCATCTTGCTGCAAAGGAAGGTGTTGAAAGAAAGACTAAAGCAGAGGGAATTAAAATTTGAAGCTTGCCAAAGTGTCAGCACTGCAGGTGGCCTGCCATCTCCTCAGGGGTAGATTCCCAGCAGAGCTTTAACCCCAGCCTACACCCAAAGGACTGCCCAAGTCCCCTGAGGATGATGGCCCAAAGCATCATCTGGGGAGGGAAACTAGGATAAAATGGGGGATCCTGGCACAGGGCAAGACTTTAGGACAGGCAGTCAAAACCACTGAGAAGAGCTCTGCTACAAGTGGGAAAGAAGCACCTGAAACCAGCACCTGGTTTAGTGGGAGGTGTCCCTGCTCATGGAACTCTTTATGGTCCCTTCCAACCCAAACCCTCCTGTGATTCTGTAAAATACTAAGTTTGGCTCAAAGCTGGTGTTCCCCAGCACTGAGTTGCTGCTCTGTCCTCAGAGAGGAGGAGAAAGCAGAACCTTGGATGGTTCTGAATCCAGGAGCACCTTTGCTGGAACGATGGAATGGGAGCCAGAGCCTGGGAACATCTCCACCCATCACCCATCCCAAAGGACTGGAGGCACTGGTGTAGCTGAGGAGGTAGATTTTGATTTCTGTGTTAAATCCAGAGTTGATTATTCCTCCTCCTGGACAGAAAGGATTCCCAAGAGCATGGATACACATCGAGAGCCTCCTCAGGACTCTGCTGCTCCCAGCTCCCTCTCTACACTGATTCCTCAACTCAACAACAAAAAGGAAACTCCAAGCTGATGAAAACCTTTCTGCTGATCATTCTGCTGCTGTTCAGGTACCAAGAAAGCCAAAAATCACCCCAGAAAAGCAAATGGAGAGTAGAAATTACTTACAGTAACAGAGGACTGGATGAAAAGCAGAATTTGGGTTCATGGAATGCTGCAGGAGCTGTCAGGGCTGTGTTTCTCTTTGCCCTCATCTCCAAAAGACCCCTAAATCCCTGGATTCTGAGTGCATTTGAAGAGGTTTTACTTGGAATCATTATTTACAGGCAACTAAAACACCTGCCTGTTTAAATGGAGCATTTTTGTTACTTTTAAAATATTTGAATGGCAGGTTTAAAGGTGAGGCACAGCATATTTTTACTGCATTTTATGGGTTTAAGTTTGAATTGTACATAAATTAAAATTTATGGAGTATAAGCAAGAGCTGTGGCATCAAAAAGGCACTAAATATTAGGGAAAAAAAACCAAAAACAAAACAAATTTATGCAATAGAACAGACTTAACTTCCAGACTGGGCTAGATGACCTTAAAGTTCCCTTTCAAACAAAACCACTTCATGATTCTCTAATTCCTCCAGAAGTTAAAATAATAAGTCCCAAGGAAATAAATCCATCACCTAGAGCTCCCATCGTGGATTAAGGATGGAACTCCAAAACCTGTGGCTTTTCACCTTATCCAACCCAAGAAAGAGTCACAAACAATGCTAAGAATCACCCTGTAATTACCAGTTTCCCACAAGACTGGAGAAAAAAGAAAAAATAAAAGGGACAGAATAGAGTGGGATGGAAAGAGTCAAATATTCACCTGATTTCCTAAGGGTTCCCTTTCACATTGGAGATCTGGTTTGGAATAAAAACATGCTAATGAGAGCTTTAATGGCACGACAGAGGCTCCCTCTGTGCATGAGGTTCTTGGAAATATAACAAAGGAACATTAAGCAGTGATAGCACAGAGCAAGCACTCAGGAATCCTCCCTTCCATTAAGCAAAAAAAAAATTATGAAGCTCTACAGATCATCAAGTGATGCAAAAAGCCATCCCACAGGCAGATGTTATCGTGGCATGCAGGCAAAAAAAGCCTAAAAAATCTAAATCAAGGGGTGATCCTTTCAATCAAAGCTCTCCAGCTATAATGGCTGTCCTGCAGATTTATTAAGAACAGTTTTATTTATTTATTCTGCCTTTTTTTTTCCTCCTTTATTTAAAAAGAAAGCCATCATCAGTCCAGGGAATGAGAAAGAACTGAATGTTTTAGACCACATTTTGCTTCTTTTCTCCATTAAAGTACTTCCTAAGTTTTGACAGAGCAGGTTCCTTGTGTTTATTCCATGGTTTCTGACAAGTGATACCTCTGGGTCACTAAACCAATCCATCTTCTCATTAAACCACAAGAAATGAAATTAAATTTTAAAAATTAAAATTCAAAAAGGAAATTTAATCACTCATTAAACCCCCAAAATCCTGCTCAGGCAAGGATATCTCCTCTCCCATTTCATGACTTCCTACCCATTCTGCATGCACTTTAAATAGGTTTATTGGAAATCCCTGGATTTACCCTATTCACAAATTAATTGAAGAAAAGAATGGAGCTGTAACATTAAGCAGGGATTAAATTTCTTCACACCTCCAAGATTTCAACAGCTTTCCTAGCACCTGAAGCTTCTTCCAGGAGCAGCAATCCAGCCCTGGGTGCACTGACAATAATTACAGGGCTGTCATTTTTAAGTCCAGTTATCTTCTCTCTCTGCAAACTGCTGGTGCTCTGTCTAGATAAGTACACACCGAAGTTTGGAGTCCCAGCAGCACAACTAGAAAACAATCCCTGGATTTTAGCATTTTAATACTGATAAAGCACCTTGGTGAAGCCCCTTGGCAGCAGCAACGGTGTCACGCTCAGGGGCCAAGCATCATCCAAAAGTTGCTTTTAAATCACTGAAAGGACTAAGAAATAAGTTGCTGCTCAGCTGAGGATTTTTTAGGGGACACAGAGTGATTTCTCAGCTGCAGAAATCTGAAAAATTCTTTTTGTTTCTTCCGTGGTACTTGCTCAAGACATGCAGTTGAAGAAATGCGTTTGCAACGGCGGTTGGAGAATTCTGCTCTTTTTCTTCTCATGATATTGACCTCCAAAAGAACCCACAAAAGGCCTTCCACAACAAAAGAGGAGTCTAGTGAGATCGGAGGTAATGTGCCATCTTCTGAGAGCTGCCATAACACCACATTAAAAGGGGTTTTTTTCCACAAAAATAGGCTTTCAGGAGCTGAGAGTGCAACAGTGGGCAGCTACACTTACCCACTCACTTCAGAGATGAAGCATTTTTCTACTTCTTTGACAAAGCAGCTCTTAACTACTCTTTCTCTTAATGGTCTCTTCAGTCTACAACAAACTGCTAGAACAAAGTTCCAAATCACTGAGCTCCATCCAGCCCAAGCTGGAATGGCTCCAGGGATGGGGCATCTCCCCCCTCTCTGGACCAGGGTCTCACCACCCTTGGTGTAAAATGTTTCTTCCCTGCATCTAGTCTCAATCTCCCCTCTTTCACCTTAAAAACAACCCCCAACTCCCTCAGCCTGTCCTCAGAAAATCCTTTGGTACCTTAAAGGGACCCAAATAGGTGGTGGTTTCTTCTGGTTTGTTGTTTGTTGTTTTTTTTTTTAACTCCCTCTCGCCAAAAATAAAATCTGATGGGTAAAGGAAGACAAATTTCATTAAGAGAAAACTAATTTCAAGGCTACCCTCACGACTCAAGAATTTCCTGGCACAGAGACCACACACTGATGGTGTTCAGGACAACCAGATGGATAAACACTGACCCTGGAAGTCTCCAGACATCTGCTGGTGGTGAGTGCCAAAGCCAGGACCTTGGTCTAAAAGCATCTCTAGCTCTTAGGTTGCTTATTTTTTGTTTGGTTTGGGGTTTTGTATTTCTTTATATTGCAAAATACAGATCATTTTCATCATAAAGTACTTTCTAGTCAGAAATCATGATCAGCAGACACCAAATATTCCTATCTCATCAAGCCAGAGAGCTGGATGGCACCCCAAGGGGCTGGATGCTCAAGTAGGAGAATTTCACTATAAAATAACCTTGGATTCCACTTTTTATCATCCTCTGAAAGACCAAAGTTCCAGATGCAGAGTAACACCACAATTTTTGAAGGACTGATCCTGCAATAAGTCCAGGAATAAAAATGTAAGAGGAGGTGGGTGGGGGCTCTATCTGAAATCCTCCAGTTTACTAGAAATCCCAATAAGCAGCTAAACTGGGAGTTTCATGAGGATGCTGGAAGGAGACAAGCAGCTCTTTGTTCTCTCCAGTCCTCTCATTTCCATTTCAGCCTGACCCACTTGAGCCCACCAGGGCCACAAGGACCCTTGAGGAGTTCTTAGCATTGGTGGCTTTGCCCAGACCTGGCACATAAAATCCTCAGTGCTAATTCTGATTAAAACCACTTTTCACTTGCTGCATTTTCTTTCTTGAAAGCACTTGTACAAAAGTAGAAGGAGAAGGGCTTCAAAAGAGCAATGTACTTCCAGTACCCCTGGGCTGACTGTCACCTTTTCCTGGTGACTGCTTTAAAAAGGGTGGGGAAATCAAGCTCTGAGTTTTTCCTGCAAAAAAGATACTTCTCCCTCCCCTGTACCAGTGCTTTGGCAATTTTAACCTCCAAAGACATCCAGGTTGAGGTATCCTGTGTTGTCAAACTGGACAAAAAGTCTGGGTTGCTGCAATACCTTGGTACCTCATACAAAAAAAGCAGAAAGATTCTGGGTTTGAGTGTTAGAATAAGAAATTCAGGTCTATCTTGTCCCAACCCTCCTCTCTGTAAAAGGTTTTTCTGAACATGGGAAGTTTATTTGCTTTGCCAAGCAATGATTAACACCAGATACATGAGTGAGACCTTCATTTCTCCTCTTCCCCTTACTCCATCCTCTTTCCCTCTGCCTTAGGTCAACAATGTTCTGCCAACATTGAACAAAATAAAATAAATAAAATTAAAAAAAAAAAAAACAAACAACAAAAAACCACACACAAAACAAAACAAAAAAAACATATGCCACAAAAATTCTGCTCACTCAGGAACACATGTCCTTCAGAGAGCAAAAGATGGAGATGCTTGTAGAACTTGTTGCCAGTTGATTTTCCACCTTATTATAGAGAAACGTTGAGGTTGGAAAAGAACTTCAGGATCTGGAAGTCCAACTGGACTTCCCAAAGTCAGGAGGCACCATGGAACTTTCTCATCCAGAGACCACTAGCTGGGTTGTGTCCAACTGGGACATGAGTTCCTCCAAGATGGGAATCCCACAGCACACCTGGACATCCCATTTCATTGGGTCATCACCCTTGTAGGAAAAATACTCCTGGGAAATTTCTACTCCTTCCAATCAGGAAAATCTTCCAGTTTCAGCCAAATTCTTCTTGAAAGGATTCAGTTCCTCCCCACCCCAAATTTCTATGGGATTAGGACCTACCACACAGCTCTTCCAAGGAAAAGCTGAGCACAACCCAACAGAGAAGCCTCATTCACTTAAGAATAATAATTGGAGGGATTTTATTAGTTACAGGTTGCCAACAACCAAGATCAAGGCCAAAAAAAAAACCAAAAAAACAACTTGGAACTGGCAAAAACCTCCTCTTGGCAAAGCCTGGCTCTGCAGGTTCCCTTCAAGGGTGAGTGGGTAACAGAATGACCAATTTCTGGGCATCTGTGGGGCTCTCCATCACTTTGGGGAGGAATCCTGGGAGAGGATTCTGATATCTTATCAATCAGGTTAGAAATCCTCTACACTGCTGAGGAGGTCAGATTAATAACCAGAAATTCAGAGAGAAACATGGTGGGGAGGAGGCAGAGGAGGAAAGAGCTCTTATTGCCTCTTTTCATCAGGTATGATGAGAAGATATTCCTCTTCTAGCTGGTAAAGAAAGGTCTGGAGGGGGGGAGAAGTTATCTGCAGTTGAAAAAAAACTGGAAAAGGCACCAAATTCATGAGAGCTACTGGAGAGAGCAGCTAAGAAGGGAATTGCCTGGATCCCCTCCAAATATAACTGGGAAGATCTTAGGAAGATACAGGGTGACAAAAAACTGTGGAGCTGAACTTCAGGGGTTTTTATTTTTATTATTATTCATTTTTTTGTCCCCAGGACCCCAAGACCAGACACCAGCTGCTCCTTCAGGATGTCTGAAGAAACTCAGAGCTCACCTAAGCATTTCAGTGGGAATCCTCTCCCCAGCAGAGGATTTTAGCCCCTTTCCCCAAGGTTGCTAAGTTTGGGTGGGTGGCTCCTTTTCTATTTGATTTTTATTTTGAAGGATTTCCAAACACATTTTTTTTCCCCAGTAAGTAGATGGATTGAGGACTCCACATCCTTCTACACATGGATGAAGAGGCAAAAGACTCCTTTTAAACACCAAACATCTTTCACAAAACCATTTGTTAAGTCACTGAGGAGCCATAAGTGTTCTCAGATGCCTGGTAACCAACTTCTTTTCCTTCTGCCAGAGAACTACACAAGTGTTTTAAAGGAAACACAAAAAAGCTGCCAATCCCACTAAACTGCATAATGTCTTCTTGAATACAAAAACATCCCTTAACCATCAAAATTTGTACATTCCCCTCCCTACAGAGGTTTGATGCTTTTCTTTTTTGTGATGTTCAACTCATCAGCTAAGCAGGTAATTTCCAACTTCAGAGGTTTCACTTATTTTGAAGACAATAAAATATGCAGCAGGTAACTCAAAGCAACAAAGAGCTGATTAGACACGTTTTAACAAGAATAATACCTTGTCAGAAATAAATTACTGCCGTGGAAATATCTCATCTAGATTTCCTTCTTCTGAAAAGGGGGAAAAGAGAAAACCCACAGCACCTGAAGTGCTTTTGTGCATTTTTTTTTCCTCTTATTGAGAAAACCAGCTTCTCCCAAAGAGCTTTTCCAACAATCCAACAAAGTAGATCCTCCCTACCTGCAACCATGACCTTTGCTGTCCGACTGATGATGGCTCCAATGCCTTCTAGAGATGCTTCACACTGGTAGAGACCTTCGTCTGGCTTGTGATGCCTGGAGTGGACAATGTTTTCTATCAAGAGGGACCCATTGGCCAACTGCTGCCTCCTTTCATCTACTGCCAGGTTCAAGAAGACAGCATCTTTCTTCCACTTAATAACTGGGGCTCCTCGGTCTGATTCTGCTCTGCAGTTCAACAGCACATTGCTTCCACGCATGGTGACAGCATCTGAAGGCTCAGCCAAGAACCTCAAGGATGTGAAAGGCTTGATTTGGGAACCTAAAAAAACAAAAACAGAAGAGACAAGGAGTTAACAGAGGCTAAAAGTTTCTAAAAAAAGGTTAAAATTTTCTATGGAGGACGTAACGTACCGTGAGACCTTGGGAGGTCCCTTCCAACCCAACCCATCCTATGGTGTTATACTAAAAGCTCAATATAAGGAGCTACTAAAAAAGGTACTGTAGATATACCTGGCAAACATCAGAAATATTTACCTGTAGACTGTAAGCACACACAGAAAAAATAAAACCAAACAAATTGCATTTTTGTCCCATCACTACAGAAGCAATATTTGTCGTCAAACAGATATTTTCCATGGAAAACACAGAGATAAAGCACCACTAAAAATCCATCCAGCTCCATCCACCTGAGCTGGAGATGAGAAGAACACCACTTTACCTCTGGAGGTGTATTCAGAGAATTTCTTTGCTTGAAAAATGTGCTCAGCACCGAGATGCACTGCAATGTGACAAGCACAGGAAGAGTGTTGGACCTCCCTTAGAATCATAGAATTGGCTGGGTTGGAAGGGACCTCAGAGCTCATCAAGTCCAACCCTTGATCCACTCCCCCATGGTTCCCAGCCCATGGCACTGAGTGCCACATCCAGTCTCTGTTTAAATATCTCCAGGGATGGAGATATGAGATATTATGGCCTGATCCAGGCCAGGATGCCATTGGCCTTCTTGGCCACCTGGGCACACTGCTGGCTCATGTTCAGCTTCTTGTCAATCCAAACCCCCAGGTCCCTCTCTGTCTGGCTGCTCTCCAGCCACTCTGTGCCCAGCCTGGAGCTCCCCATGGGCTTGTTGTGGCCAAAGTGCAGGACCCGGCACTTGGCCGTGTTGAACCTCATCCCCTTGGAATCAGCCCAACTCTCCAGTCTGTCCAGGTCCCTCTGCAGAGCCCTCCTGCCTTCCAGCTGATCCACACTCCCCCCCAGCTTAGTGTCATCTGCACATTTGCTGATGATGGACTCGATCCCCTCATCTCAATCCTCACTCAAGATATGAAACAGGACTGGGCCCAGCACTGATCCCTGAGGGACACCACAGGTCAGCGGCCGCCATGTTGATGCGGTAGGCAGACCACATCCACAGCCTTCCCCTCACCCACCAGACGGGTCACCCGGTCATAAAAGGAGATCAGGTTGGTCAGACAGGACCTGCCCTTCCTAACCCCGTGCTGGCTGGCTCTGATCCCTTGCCCATCCTGCAGGTGCTGTGTGATTCCCCTGAGGATGATCTGCTCCATAACCCTGCCAGGCACTGAGGTCAGGCTGACGGCTCTGGAGTTTCCCGCCTCCTCCTTCCCGCCCTTTTTGTGGCGTGACGTTCGCCAATGAAGCTGGAGTGATGCCACCAGGTTTCTTTGGAGCCTTCCTGTCCATTTGTGCTCTTTTGCCACCTGACACTCAATCCCCTCATCTAAATCATCAATAAAGATATTAAACAGGACTAACCGTAACCCTAACCATAAACNACCAATTTCTGGGCATCTGTGGGGCTCTCCATCACTTTGGGGAGGAATCCTGGGAGAGGATTCTGATATCTTATCAATCAGGTTAGAAATCCTCTACACTGCTGAGGAGGTCAGATTAATAACCAGAAATTCAGAGAGAAACATGGTGGGGAGGAGGCAGAGGAGGAAAGAGCTCTTATTGCCTCTTTTCATCAGGTATGATGAGAAGATATTCCTCTTCTAGCTGGTAAAGAAAGGTCTGGAGGGGGGGAGAAGTTATCTGCAGTTGAAAAAAAACTGGAAAAGGCACCAAATTCATGAGAGCTACTGGAGAGAGCAGCTAAGAAGGGAATTGCCTGGATCCCCTCCAAATATAACTGGGAAGATCTTAGGAAGATACAGGGTGACAAAAAACTGTGGAGCTGAACTTCAGGGGTTTTTATTTTTATTATTATTCATTTTTTTGTCCCCAGGACCCCAAGACCAGACACCAGCTGCTCCTTCAGGATGTCTGAAGAAACTCAGAGCTCACCTAAGCATTTCAGTGGGAATCCTCTCCCCAGCAGAGGATTTTAGCCCCTTTCCCCAAGGTTGCTAAGTTTGGGTGGGTGGCTCCTTTTCTATTTGATTTTTATTTTGAAGGATTTCCAAACACATTTTTTTTCCCCAGTAAGTAGATGGATTGAGGACTCCACATCCTTCTACACATGGATGAAGAGGCAAAAGACTCCTTTTAAACACCAAACATCTTTCACAAAACCATTTGTTAAGTCACTGAGGAGCCATAAGTGTTCTCAGATGCCTGGTAACCAACTTCTTTTCCTTCTGCCAGAGAACTACACAAGTGTTTTAAAGGAAATACAAAAAAGCTGCCAATCCCACTAAACTGCATAATGTCTTCTTGAATACAAAAACATCCCTTAACCATCAAAATTTGTACATTCCCCTCCCTACAGAGGTTTGATGCTTTTCTTTTTTGTGATGTTCAGCTCATCAGCTAAGCAGGTAATTTCCAACTTCAGAGGTTTCACTTATTTTGAAGACAATAAAATATGCAGCAGGTAACTCAAAGCAACAAAGAGCTGATTAGACACGTTTTAACAAGAATAATACCTTGTCAGAAATAAATTACTGCCGTGGAAATATCTCATCTAGATTTCCTTCTTCTGAAAAGGGGGAAAAGAGAAAACCCACAGCACCTGAAGTGCTTTTGTGCATTTTTTTTTCCTCTTATTGAGAAAACCAGCTTCTCCCAAAGAGCTTTTCCAACAATCCAACAAAGTAGATCCTCCCTACCTGCAACCATGACCTTTGCTGTCCGACTGATGATGGCTCCAATGCCTTCTAGAGATGCTTCACACTGGTAGAGACCTTCATCTGGCTTGTGATGCCTGGAGTGGACAATGTTTTCTATCAAGAGGGACCCATTGGCCAACTGCTGCCTCCTTTCATCTACTGCCAGGTTCAAGAAGACAGCATCTTTCTTCCACTTAATAACTGGGGCTCCTCGGTCTGATTCTGCTCTGCAGTTCAACAGCACATTGCTTCCACGCATGGTGACAGCATCTGAAGGCTCAGCCAAGAACCTCAAGGATGTGAAAGGCTTGATTTGGGAACCTAAAACAGCAAAAAAAGAAGAGACAAGGAGTTAACAGAGGTTAAAAGTTTCTAAAAAAAGGTTAAAATTTTCTATGGAGGACGTAACGTACCGTGAGACCTTGGGAGGTCCCTTCCAACCCAACCCATCCTATGGTGTTATACTAAAAGCTCAATATAAGGNCCTGACCTGCTGGCCACGCTGGTCCTGATCCAGGCCAGGATGCCATTGGCCTTCTTGGCCACCTGGGCACACTGCTGGCTCCTGTTCAGCTTCTTGTCGATCCAAACCCCCAGGTCCCTCTCTGTCTGGCTGCTCTCCAGCCACTCTGTGCCCAGCCTGGAGCTCCCCATGGGCTTGTTGTGGCCAAAGTGCAGGACCCGGCACTTGGCCGTGTTGAACCTCATCCCCTTGGAATCAGCCCAACTCTCCAGTCTGTCCAGGTCCCTCTGCAGAGCCCTCCTGCCTTCCAGCTGATCCACACTCCCCCCCAGCTTAGTGTCATCTGCACATTTGCCCATGATGGACTCGATCCCCTCATCTCAATCCTCACTCAAGATATGAAACAGGACTGGGCCCAGCACTGATCCCTGAGGGACACCACAGGTCAGCGGCCGCCATGTTGATGCGGTAGGCAGACCACATCCACAGCCTTCCCCTCACCCACCAGACGGGTCACCCGGTCATAAAAGGAGATCAGGTTGGTCAGACAGGACCTGCCCTTCCTAACCCCGTGCTGGCTGGCTCTGATCCCTTGCCCATCCTGCAGGTGCTGTGTGATTCCCCTGAGGATGATCTGCTCCATAACCCTGCCAGGCACTGAGGTCAGGCTGACGGCTCTGGAGTTTCCCGGCTCCTCCTTCCCGCCCTTTTTGTGGCGTGACGTTCCCCAATGAAGCTGGAGTGATGCCACCAGGTTTCTTTGGAGCCTTCCTGTCCATTTTTGCTCTTTTGCCACCTGACACTCAATCCCCTCATCTAAATCCTCACTAAAGATATGAAACAGGACTGGGCCCAGCACTGATCCCTGAGGGACACCACAGGTGAGGGGCCGCCATGTTGATGCAGCCCCGTTCAGCACCACTCTCTGGGCCCGGCCCTCCAGCCAGTTCCTAACCCAGCACAGGGTGCTCCTGTCCAAGCTGGGGGCTGACAGATTTTTCAGGAGAATGCTGTGGGAGACGGTGTCAAAGGCTTTGCTGAAGTCCAGATAGACTACATCCACAGCCTTAGGTTGCTGGTGGCAACAAGTGGAAGGGAAAGCACACACAAGGGCTATCTCACCATCTCTTACAAAGAGTGTTAAACCTTCCAAGCCTGGTGGATCACCTTCCAGCTCCCCAAAAAGAAGGTTCTCCTCACTCCCAGTCTGCTCTCCCCAAGGCAGCAAGAGATAAGCTCTGAGAGGAGGTGTTGGGATTGCCAACCCTGGAAGCTCCACAACACAGCACCTGAGACTTCCACCCAGAGCAGAGGTGACATTCTTAGGCCTTTGGTAACACAAAAATCAACTTTCATGGACACACTCAATTCTTTGGGTTGAGAAAGACCTTGAAGATCACCCAGTCCAACCATTAACCCAGCACTGCCAAGGCCACCACTGCCCCATGGCCCCCAGCACCACATCTCCGTGGGTTTGAAAATCCCTCTGATGTGCTTCCAAGTTCAGTTGGAGACCACTGGGTCCCCAAACTACAATTCTGAAACACATAAATGTAAAAACAGCTCTATTTTTTTCCTGTGAATCACCACATTAATCCTTTTACTTCATTAGAGCAAATCGACACAAAAGCACGTTTCAAGATTCAAAGTACCTTTTACTCCTAAAGGAAGAGATGAATTCTATTTTATAGCTGAAATTAAACTTTGCATTAATGTATGTATAACAATGCAGGAACAGCTACTTGGCATTTCCTTTCAAGAAATTAATTTGATAGTCAAGTACTTACTTCCCCCCATACACTAAGTACCAGATTTCCCTTCAAAGCATAGCAATAAAGTTATTGCTTCAAAAAATGTCAGAAATTCAGCAGAGGTGAAAGCAAGAATTGGAAGCCTCAACTTGCAGACTCCTTCAACGGCAGCAGCAGAACTTAATTTAAAAGGTATTGTAACACCGAGAAGTAAAAAGTCAAATACTGATTTGTTTTTAAGCTTAATTCTGAGATTTCAGTTCTGGGAGGAAAACCACCAGCATGAGGCCCAAAAAGCTGCACACGTTGGCACATAAAACATGGGTACTATTCCAGAAATCTCTTTACAATGCATGCAGGAGCAGTAATTTTACAAACATGAGTTCCTTTCCCTTCTCCCAAAGGCAACTGTGTTCTGTTTGGAACTCCCAGCTTCTTCTTGGGCATTTTATTGATGGCACTGAGGCTCCTAAGCCAGCTGGTTCTGACAGCATCTTAATGATCTTATGTGCCTATTATCACAAGGAAATAACCCAAATAACCCCCTTCTGCAAACGAAATGGGGGTATCAACAGCTTCCAGTACAGCAAATGGAAAAGTTACACAAGTTAAACAAAGATTAACTTTCTTTTCATGCAATTACCCTTGCAGTTCAGTTGCAATTTCAGCTATTCACATCCTTGGCAAAAGGCATATTTAACCTAAATTGCTTTACTACAAGGAACCTAACAGCTTGAATAACCTGGAAAGCTTTCTGAACGCCAGAACAATTCACATCTCCGAAATATCAGTCCTGCAGATGGAAATAATGCTAACATTTGAAAAATGCAAAAAAATTACCATATATTTTCCGAGGGATGGCTTGGAAGGATAAGAAGCTAATGGCTACATTTTTGTAGCATGTAGGTGGCTGACAGAGAGAGGTGGCAAAGCAGTTGAAAATCCAATTAGTAAGCATCATAGAATCCCAGGATGGTTTGGGTTGGAAGACACCTTAAAGTTAATCTAATTCCAAGCCCTTTCCATGGGCAGGGACACCTCCCAGCAGCCCCATCCAACCTGACCTGAGACACTGCCAGGGATGGGGCAGCCACAGCTTCTCTGGGAAACCTCTTCCAGTGTCTCACCACCCTCCCAGCAATCAATTTCTTCTTCTTTTATTATTTTTTTTTTTTTTCCTCCATGTTTGAACTCTTAGCTCAGTTTGGGAAGCCCAGCTGCAACTTTATACCTGAAGTCAATGACACAGCAGCTTACCCCTCCCACCAAACTTTCTCCCTAATTCCTACCTCAAGCAGCAAACACTAAACCTGACTCCTCTATCACCACAGCCAGGACATCCTTGCAGCTGCCCCAGGACACTGCCTTTTTTGGGACTTGCTTCCAAGATCAAAAAAAAAAGGAGGGCAAAGTTCTGCTGTGGCTGCTTTATCTCTTGCAATAAATAGATTTATTGTTTTCCATGCATGCTCCTGGCTCTTGCTGACACCCAACACTTACATATTTTATTAAAACAGACTTAAAAGGAAAGGAAGACTCTTACAAACCAGGGGTTGCTCTAACAGATGGGTCCAGAGCCTTTAGTGCTTCTTTCTTTTTCTGCCTCCAGTGAGCAGAGAGCAAGCCCACAGACGCAGAGAGCCCCAGGAGCTGCCTGGTTTAGCCACACACCAGACTGGAAGCTTTGTCTAGATTCAGCACCTCTCACACAAAGCTGATATTCCAAGCACATCCAGGGCATCACAAAAGCCTGCTTGGAGATCTGAAGCTTTCAGGTCAAGGAGAGCACAGTTAGCAAGAGCCCCCATGTCCTTGAAGGCAAAGAAAGCAGAGGAAAAGTTGATGTTCAAAGCCCCCCAAGCCTTGGTCCCTGGCTGCTTCAGCAACCAAGACATGACTCTGGGTGATGACCTCCTTTGTGGGACAGGAATCCAACTAATGAGCTCCTCACCCTGACAGCTAACATCAGAGTCACTTCAAGGTTCTCATTCTCCAGGCCACAGATGAAATGAACATTTAAAAAATGATCTCTGAGGTGCTGCTTCATCAGTCCCTTCCTTTCAATCCTCCACCCTGGGAAATGGAATCTTCCAGGGTGAGGCTTTGGGGTTTTTTTCCCCCTTCATGTTCTGCACCACTTGCTTCCAGTATAGAGAGGGAAGAGCTGGCACAGCTGCAAAAACATTTAACCAGGCCACCCCCAGAGCTTTCTTCCTTTTTTTTTATTAAATAAATATTAAGGAATGAGACTTTTTATCCACACAGACCATTTGAAATCTGTGAATCCTGAAATCCCCCCCCAGTTTAACTCCAAGCCAACAGCAGAGCATTGTAGCTGAACTAAGTCTATTACAATAAAATGTATTTATGGTCACTCACAGCACACGTTTTCTCCAAGGATTATTTTTCCCTCCCCTCCTTCCTCCACAAAACTTGTATAAATTAGCTTAATGGCCAGGCTAATCAGCATTTATTTCCATGCTTAGAATATCCACCAAAACTTGCTATATTTTCCTCTGCTTGCACAAAACTCACCCAATTTGAAGCTTCATCTCTTAAGTATTAAGAGGACAAGTCTTGGTTTTCATCTTTTTATTATAACTTCTGATTTGCCTTCTGGGCTGCTGAATATTTCATTTCAGCTCGCTGAAATTTTGAAAATTTAGCCTCCTGACTTGCATTTGATGTTCAGAGGGGGGAAAAAATAATTCCTGCTGCCAGAAATGTGGAGCCCAACGCATAAAGACATGGAAGAGTTGTTCAATTTTTATATATATTTAAAAAAAAAAATAAAAATGAGCACATGCTTTTTATCAGGACTTTATCCTAATGTTCCAAATCACTGAAATTTTTCATTTGTATGTGGGAGTTCCACAAAGAAAGAAATCTACAGGCACAGCATCATTGGTACTTATTTCCTATATATTAGGTTTAATGTACTTTTTTAAGATTGAAAAATGTCAAAGCAAAGGCAAACATGGAAATTCTTGGAGAATAACAATATTTTGGGGTGTCTAAAAGGGATACTACCAGCATTTTGAACAAACCCATTCACTTTCCAAACAGTTCTCAGCAGAGATGTTAACTCCATGTCCCCAAGGTCATGGTGCTGGTTTCAATGTTCTCCTCATCTCTGTCTTTCTGACAATGAAAGAAATTGCTCAGACTGTTAAATCTTTACCCAAACCACCCCACATGTCAGGTTTTGCCTCTCAGAAATTATCATTTCTCCAAAATTGGGAGGAGTCAGTCAAGCCTGACCCTATAGATGAGGGTTGGAAAGTGTAACAGACTCAGAGAATAACTTGGGTTGGAAAAGACCTTGAAGCTCATCAAATCCAACCCTTAACCCAGCACTGCCAAGGCCACCACTGCCCCAGGGCCCTCAGCACCACATCTCCAGGGCTTGGAAATCCCTCCAGGAGTGATGGGGACTCCAGGCCCTGACAACCCTTTCCAGGCACTGAGGAATTGTTCCCCAGCTCCAATCTAAACCTCCCCTAAAGGGTCAGTGGAGGGTTAGGAGATGCCACCTGTCCCCAGGGGGGTCCTGAGCTTGCTGTGCCACCCTGAGCTCTGCAGCCTCTGCACTTGGGGCTGGAGTGGCTCTGACCACAGTTACACTTGGAGGGATCTCCTAAGGCTCTTCAGAGAGTCACACAAGCATTGGGCTTGGAAAAAAACCTTGGAGATCATCAAATCCAACCCTTAACCCAGCACTGCCAAGGCCACCACTGCCCCAGGGCCCTCAGCACCACATCTCCACGGATTTGGAAGCCCTCCAGGGATGGGGACTCCAATTTACACCTCCCCTGGCTCCAGTATGGCAAAAGGTGTCACCACCACCAACCTCTCTCCCATCTTGGTGACCCACAGTGCAACCTTCTCATTAATCACTTATGAAAGAGCAATTCCTTCACTCAACCCTCAAAGTCTGTCATCTTCTGTCAGAATTTCAGTGAGCTGCTTCCTACATCTCACAGCCCAGAAGAAAATAAGAGGAGAAGCACCCCAAGGGGTGCTTGGTTATGGATATGGGACTAAATAAAGCAAAGAGGAGAAGTGAATTTGGGGAATATAACTGCAGGGGCAGAAAATCAAATCAAAGCCCATGATTAGATTACATCTTTATTGGATTAAATCACCTAGATGAAAAATGCATGGGGGAAGGGGTGAGCAACCCCAAGCGTGAGGAGGAGGAGGAGGAGGAAATTCCCCAGGAACATTCAAGAAGCAGAGAGGGGGAAAAAAAAACAGGAAAAGGGAGAGGGGAAATCAATCCAGAACTGAATCCAAGCCAAGCAGAAAAGGGCTAAAAGGGGGGAGTTGAGTGGAATATAAAGAAGGAAAAACCAGGGGAGATGCAGGTTTGTACCAAGCATTGAGGAAGAAGACTGCAAGAAGGAGATGTGGCAAAGGAGGGGAAGGGCATGGAAACCCTTGGGAAGGAGAAAGTAAGCAGAAAGGGATAAAGAGGAAGATGGGAAGATAATGAAGAGCAAGAGATTAAAATGGCAACAGAATGCAGCAAAGGAAATCCCTTGGGAGAGCTGGAAGCTGAAGAGAAAGGTTGAAGGAGGAAAACCAAAGCCACTATTTCCACATTAGGATTATTATTTTTTTTTTCTTTGAAATGGTGATGCACTTGGGTAGGGGGAAGAGCAGAGATAGAACCACGAATGAGGAGGCTGGAAAAAAAAAAAAAAAAGACACTGAGAGCTCACAGCCTTTCCCCCATCACTGCTGCTCCAACACCCAGGGCAGGGCTCAGGATGAAGCCACTTTTCAGGAAAAATATTTAGACAGGGAGGGGGGTTTTGTTTTCCTATTTGCTCACTTCTTCCCTTCCATTCCCCCTTCCTCTCGGGCCATTTAGTAGTGCAATAAATTAATTTGTACTCTCCAGTGAACTCTTTCATCCTTTGTGTTCTCTCCCCTCCTCATCAAACGCACAGGCCTGAATTTGCATGCATTAGCATAATGAAGCATTCATTACAGAGCCCTTTGGAGAGGACAAGTGTTGAGCTTCCATCCATCTCCACAAGTCCCATCAGGAAGGTGGAAACCACTGGGCAGGCTTATCAGGACCAGAGGAGAGACACAACCACATCCAGGGGGCCTGGTGGAGGTGTGATGAGCAGCAGAAAGCAAAACCCACTCCCAAAATAAAAAAAAAAATCAATACCAATTCTGTTAATGGCTTTCTCCTCATTTGTTTTTTGGTCTTTTTTTTTTTTTCTTAGAAGCTTGAGCTGTGTTTGCACGGAGGGATGAGTGAGGCTGATCTGGCACATCCAGCTGAGGGGCTGAGTTATCTCCTGCAACACCTTGGGTGCTCCAGCTGCCAGAATTCATGGGTGGGGGTCCCTGGGGGGGTTCTTTCAGTACCAAACTCCAGTGGTTCTACAGTCACTGCTTCCAGGGGCTCCAGGAAAGCTGGGGAGGGACTCTGGACAAGGGCAGGGAGGGATGGGCTGAGAGGGAATGGCTTTAAATGTAAAGGGGAGATTTAGGTGGGATATGGGGAAAAAAAAAATCACTATGGCCCAGGTTTCCCAGAGAAGCTGTGGCTGCCCCATCCCTGCAAGTGTTGAAGGTTGGATGGGGCTTGGAGCAACCTGGGTTGGTGGGAGGTGTCCCTGCCCATGGAAAAAGGTTGGAATGACATTAACTTTAAGGTCCCTTCCAACCCAAACCAGTCTGTGATCTCACCCACACCTTTTTCAAGAACACCCAAAAGCTCAGATGCTCTCTCTGTGCCTTCTGTTACAGGGGGACCACCCAATCATTCGCCCACAACCAAAAACCCCCAAGTTTAAACCCAAAATTACCACCTGGATACAGCAAAGCAGAACCCAAGGTAAGGCACAAGGAGCTTGGTAGAGTCCTCCTCCCATTCCTGTGCACACACTCTCTCTCTCTACTCCCATTTCCAGAGACAGTTTCTTGTTCAGTCCTGGAAATTCAAATTTTCCCCTTTCTGTTGAGTAAAAGGCTCCTGGGAGCAGCAGAATGGGCTTCATTAAGGAAATAAACTGCAGTGCTACAATAATCTATGGGCACATTAAAGAAACAAATGGGGACTTCACTGCAGATTTAAAGCCCTTCCCTCTTCTCACAACCAGAGAGCAAAGCCTCTGTGCCCTGAAAGCACCATTGCAGCTTCTGAAAAACCCAAAAGAAGGCAGGAAAAAAAGAAAAAGAGTCTAATCTGAGCATAATCTGAGTCATAAAACATCCCACAGCAATCCAGACTGCTGGCATGAGAGGTAACCAATGAAGATCAAACTGTTCCCTTACTGCATCAGTCTTTCTAGAAGAAAAAAAAATAATAAGACACCATTTTATTTCAAAATAAATCACTGTTTCCTTGGTTTACTTTCTTTTAACTCCATGTCTGTCTCTCAATTACATCAAAAATTGAGGCATCAGACTATCAGACCTCCCAAGGTCCCTTCCAACCTGAATTATATTTAAAAAACCAACCACCCAGCATCACTCCCACAACCCTAGGAAGAATCCAGACCTTCAAAAATATAAAAATAAAAATCACCAGGTAGAAAATTCCCCATCTCCTTTGGGAGTTTGTCACAGACAAGCCCCAAGATAATGGTTTTGCCTCCAGTTGAGCATCTCCTCATTTAACCAGATCCCTACATAGTCCTGCATGTTTGAGAGAGCAGACAATATATTATGGGTCAGATTTATGACTTGGACAGGTAAGATAAATTAATTTCTATCCACAAAATACCTGGACCTATTTTGAGGTGTGCAGCATGAGATGATGGAGAGTTTTTCCCCCAAAACTGCAGAATAAGAGGACCACCTTTTGTGGCAGATCCCTATCCAGAAGTCAATCCTAAAGACCCAAGGAAAAAGTATGAAATACCCCTGTATTCCAGAGAGATACTGCCAGCTGCCAAACACCAATTCACTGAGCATTTACTAGCAAGGAGAAGAAAAAAAGGCAAAAAAAAATAGAACAGGAAAAAAGGAATCAACTCAAAGGCTGAGAACCCATTTTTCACCTGGGACTGAGAAAGGGATGAGGAATCCCAAATGGTTATTCCTTGCTCAAGCAGCCACCTCTCTCCTCAGTGAGCTTTCAAGGAGAATTAAGCTTCTGGGGGGGAAAAAAGAAACCATTTTTGCCCAGGAACTGAAACACCTTGAAGGACCCCTCCAGCATTCTCACTTCAAGACACTAAATCAGGGGATTTGCTTGTACTGGGCTAGCTGCAACATTTTATTTTAATGCAGGATGTAATGCATCAAATTGTAAGAAAGGATAAAGCTTCATTAAGTGGTTTGTTCCTCTTCACTCTGCCAGATTTCAACAGTAGCAAAGAAGATGAAGGAAGCCCCTAAGTAAGGGTTACTACTCTCTCTCCTCCTCTGTGTAAAGGATGAACACTCAGAACCTGACTCAAAGCACATTTTCTTCTCTTTATTCTGCACCGAGCTACTCACCCTCCCAAGGACAAGAACTCTCAGGCTCTCTCCACCCAAAACTTTTTCCATTTCTGTTTTACTCCTTTCCCATCCCTTCATAAAGAAGATGCTCCCTCCAAAGCTTCCCCAACACCTGAAGAACACTCTCCTCATCCCCCTCAAGAGCCATCTCATTTTTTTTTTTTGTCCTTTACCCATGGCCAAAGAAAGCAGAGTGCTCCCCTGCCACCAAAGCACTCAAGCAGCCCAGGAATTAAAAGTTAAAAACCCAAAATCCTTTCACTTGGTGAAGTCCCTGAGACTACCGAGTCCCTCTGACCAAAACAGTGTCCTGGGGGGTTTTTGGGGCAAGAAATGGTGTGCATTGAGGCTTCAAAATGTCCAGGAGGCCTAGGCAGAGGTAATGATCAAACAGAAATCAAGAGAGAAATTCTGTATCACCCTCTGAGACTTTTCAACACCAACCATAATATTTCAATTCAAATTCTGCTGAACCTGTGTTTTAAAAATCATCAGGCAAGAGGGTAGAGGATAGATGGAAAATAAATATTTTCATCCACAAAACCACAACAGATTTACTTAAAAATGCATTTCTTGAGACATTGAAAATCTCCCGAGTCAGAGCACAAAATTCACTCTCATTAAAACCTTGGGCAACACTAATAACTTCCACTCAAATTTTATATGGAGAGCAAACAGACATCCCAAACATCCTCGTGTCCAATTCCCAGCTTGAGAAGTTTCCTGGTAATAAAGTTATTTGAGAAGTTTGCCAGCTCCAAGGGAAAACAGAAGGAGCAGTCCAACATTATATTACTCACTTGACCGAGTTTCCAAATTGAAATCACTAAGATTGCAAATCCACACTTGTAACTACATGGGAATCCATTGGAAATAATTTCAGATCTGAATATTGCCATAAGGTCCTGTTGATTCCAATAAAGAAAACCCACTCATGTGGATAATGTTGTGCAGATGGGGCAGTGGCTTTTGGGGCCTTTTGCCAAGGCTGTGCCTGCCCTTGGCCACCCCTACAACTAAATACCTTTGGATTGCAAGTACTGCTGGGAGGAAAAAATAAAAAAAAAAAAGACTCTAAACCCAAAAAAGTATTTAAACCTTTAGTTAGGGACTCAGAGTCCTGGTGATGCCATATCTCTGAGTTTCTCCAGATTTTCAAGTACTGAAATGGAGCATGAAAGGCTGTGGATGGGGAGAGGTTTGGGGTTTGGTTTTTTTAAAGAAAAAACAGGGTGGAAAGAAATAAATAATAATTAACAAAAACAAAACAAACCAACAAAAAAAAAAGCCACAAACCCACAGGTTAACACTCATAAACCTAAACCACATCCAGGGACAAAACCTCAAGAGGAGGTAAAGCCAGTGCTAAGACAGATGGTGTGTGTTCTCCAGGTGAAACAGGGACAGAACTGCTCCAAATCAATCACTGCAGCCCAAAAGAACCCCAAAATTGGTTTAAAACCCCAAATTGGTTTAAAATCAAGCACTTAAATGGTGGCTCAACATCTAACTGTGTCCCTACAGCCAGTCCCTGCCTCTCCCAGCCCAGCCCTCAACTGCATCTCTGCCTTTACACAACAATTTCTACCAATTTCTTTTGCCCTTGAGAGGGGAGTTGGTTTCTGAAGCCTCTTTGTTTTGCTCAGACAAACCCTGGTCAAGCTACAGAAAGCCACATTGGCACCATTCTCTAAAACCCCACAACCATCTGGGATGAAGCTTTAATATTTCTTTTTGGTGCTTTGCAGCTCCTGATTCGAGCTGGGGAAAAGTTCAAGTCACACAATTTCAGGGGGGGAAAAAAAAAAAGAAGAGAAGAGGAGGAAAAGAAGAAGAGGAGGAGGAGGAAGGAGGAGGAAGGAGGAGGAAGGAGGAGGAAGGAGGAGGAAGGAGAGAGAGAGAGAGAGAGAGAGAGAGAGAGAGAGAGAGAGAGAGAGAGAGAGAGAGAGAGAGAGAGAGGGAGAGAGAGAGAGAGAGAGAGAGAGAGA